>JAGRRI010045940.1:0-13848 GCA_018584345.1 Thuja plicata
AACCCAAAATTTTCACTCTTCTGAAGTGAGCCCTGTTATGAGCCAACCCTGTTAAAGGTTATAAACACACGGTTAAGTGCAACCTTGTTAGAGGATTTTTGTACATAGGTTGTCACTTAGTATCTGACATCTATGCTACCATCCTTGAATCAGTCTCTTGATTGTCAATAGGCTTTATGCTAATCTTACTACCATCCTTGAATCAACCTTCTTCTTAGACTATCAATAAGCTTTAGGTAAGACTGATGCTACTATCATGAGTCAACCTTCTGGTAACCTGTTAGGATATACCTCAATTACACAAGACTGTTAAGTCCTGCTTTGTTAAGAGACTTAATGCTTCAATGGTTAAACTGAAACAAAATGACCTATTTCTAATGCAACTGAATTGCAGATTTTTAGATCTATTTACTTACAATAATATCTTTCTTATCAATGTATCAATTCAATTCCTTTGTACTTAACTCTTTATGCTCTGTGATGCTGTGCTTTTCTGTTCGTCGGTGTCTGCAGAATTCTTTAGCTCTCCCTTAGCTTGATTGATCAGGACTGCATGAAGTTTATCCTTCATCAGTTTCTCTTCAGCATCTTCTATCAGTTCACTCCCCCGTGTATCTGATTGCTTGCGAAAATGAATTATGCTTATCTCTTATATAGACATGATATTCCTTAATTCTTGTTCTTGATTCTTGGCGTGAAAAACAATCTAGCCAAATTGATTTATGGCTTTAACTCCTGATTTATCTTGTAGTTATCTTTTTGCCAGCTGTACAAATCAATTGCTTAACTAGGGCTTGAATAAAACAAATAAAACAACCAGTTAAGTCTATCCTTTGGCTCTGCCAGCTAGATATTTTGTCATTTTCTGATCTCTCTGTTCTGTCAGTCAATTCTGTAGTTCGTCGCCGGTGACAACTGCTAGTTCCGTCGGTGCAACTTCAGTTAACTTTGGGATCTCTGTCCGTCGGGCATCATTGGATCTTGCTCATTGGGCTACACTATTTTTAGCTTGTCAGGCATCCTATGATTCTGCTTCATCGGGTAATACTATCTTCTACTCATTGGGTATCACTGTGAATTTATCTCTGTCTTTACCGATGGTGTGCACTCCGCCGGTGTAGTCTATCACTTGGTGAATACTTGACTTTTATGCATTGTTGAAAGCATAACCTCTGTTCTATTGATTCTCTGAATTCTTTGCCATTATGTATATGATCATACAGATGATATCAAGTTGACATCAATGACAATACAAACAATTAACTGATTTAATGTCTTGCATCATCTTCAACTTAATATAGTCAAACATTTAATTAGTTATATGTCATCAATGTCATCAATGGCTTGCATCTATGCAAGTACTATACATAATTGTTAGATTCGACCTATTTCAAAAGTGTCAAAAAAATATAAAGAAAAAAAGAAAAAAAGATGTTACCTTGATGAAAACCTGGCAAATAGGCATCTTGGGTGACACAAAAATTAAAAAACAAGAGAAATAAATTCGTTGTATGGTGAAAACCACTTCGGTGGTGCCTGGGGAAAGTACAATGGTGAAAATTGAGCAATTTGGTGCCATGAGTAGGGATCATTGCTCCAATATCTATCATTACTCCAACCTGGTATCACATGTCATTCCACTTCATATTCCGCGATAAAATTAGTGGTCAGTTGTACGATGGTTTGATGTTTGTCAATTGTCATTGGCATATCATATCATATCACATTTTGCACCAAGTCAGTCCATCATGGCCTTTCCATAATAACTCACCCATTCTATTGTGACTCGGGCACCCCAATGTCATGATCCATCAAAATGTCCTAAAAAAATCTAAAAATTGGAAAAAGTCCTTTGAAAAGTTCAAAAACATAAAAAATCATCTTGAGAAAACAACAAAAACATTGCAAAAAGTCTTGAAAAATTTGTCCAAAACAAACAAAAAATTGAAAAACCATGAAAAAATATGCAATAAACTCCTTTGTACATAAACATTTCCTTTTGCATTTCAAATAGGCAATGAACGATGCCATGCAATAATTCTGAGCTCAAAACATAACCAAGTCAAACAGGTCCTCATCCAAACTGACCAAACTGTCTTATCTATCATGTCAACAACAAGTCTTTTTTTTCAAAAGATCATCTTGTATTATACAAAGGATAGAAACACTCAAAACCAGACTGGTCAGTCTACAACGAGGTATCTCATTCTTGGAACTAGACTTCATCATCAAACACCAATGTCATTGTCAAAATAACTACAAACAACATAGACACATAATCAGTATGACTGTTAACTTGTTGCGTCAAGTTGGTCTTTTTATGTCTTGAATTTTGCAACCCATGTTCCTATGCATTTCCATAATTCCAAAAGTGATTAGAGATTTTGGGATAGTTCATGACTTATCTTTCTTTGTCTGTTGTTTGTGGGATGTTTGCCATGAAATCTTAAAAGAGATTTTTGGGTGTCTATGATAAGAGCCTTCACATCCATATAAAATATCTATCTGCAAAATATATTGCAATAGATTAGTTGGTTGTGATACGCCCCACATACCTCGACTTTTAACACTCAACCTAGATGGATTGGCCCACATTCCTTGTATGTTCAAAGTTCTTGTTAAAATGCAAGGGGATAATCGTACCTAGATAATTCATATCTGGGTATGGTAGTATTCAAATTTTCTATAATAAAAGTGTCTCAATGATGAAATAATTTTCTCAAATAAGTTGGAATTCAAAGGTGGTTACAAGAATTTAAGGTTTCAATCAGGATTCATTATCATTCTCTCTCATCTCCTAACTATCATTACTAACAATTCTCTTTGCGAGTCATGATACAATAAAAATATGACATCCTACATACAAAAGCATGTTAGTCTGCATATATCATACATATAGTACATATCATAATGCATTCGTCCATCATATAAAGATATATAAAATGTCAAACTCATTTAGCATAGTCCATCATCTAATCTGCATCACATCTAATCACATCATATAAAGTGCATATGAAAATACAAAAACACAATAAGTGCATAACACATCATCGTGACATCATATCATATAGGAAATGCATACATCAAATAGACATAGCATAAAAGCACATCATAAATTATGGCATCTCATAGACATCATATAGAATATATCATCATAGAAAACATGTACATCACATGAAGCATAAAGTAAAGTATATCACATAAAACATCATATAAGGCCCGCCAAAATTGCATCATATGTATATCTCAAAAAGTATCATGTAAAAATGTCTAAAGAAGAGCTCACAAGCTCGCTAATATATGTAAAAGGTGTCTACAACATCAACTCATGCTATCTCCACCCTCTGCTCTAGGAGGGCTCAGTGGTATGAAAGTCAAAGGCCCTACCCAAGTCTATCTAGTAGGTGCATCTGTGCCTACCTGAGGTGCTCTGAGAAGCTGCATAACTCCCCTACTTCTCTGATATCTCTCATGTCTCTATGATCTCCATGAAGTAGTATAACTAGGTACCCTTTTCTGTGGCAACACTACTCGCTCATAGTGGCAAGTACTCAATCTCTCTCTACATCTCTCGCACCTGTCTAGTGGCCTCTATGCCTACCTAGAAGTACCTATCAATAATATGCTACATGGTAGCATCCTGTACACTGGAAATAAACGCCCTCACCTTTGTCTCTGATTCCTGAGCCCTAGCCTCAACTGCCTATGCCCTATTATTTGTCACTTGTACCTCTACCCTCGTACTATCCCTCTCCTTGTCTATGTCTCTTTACATCCTCTCTATCCTCCCCTCCAAAAGTGTCACCCTGGAGGAATACCATTGATTCTGTGAGTCTGTTGTTGTCGCTCACCCCTCTGCCTTTGTAGCTCTTGCATGTGCCCGTGTCACCATCCTCATGGCTCCATCCAATATACCCTAGAGATATATAACCTCAGCCCCCAGTCTCCTCAACTTATCCTCCTAATCTTCTCCCAATTGTCAAACATCCAATCTGACAGGTATATCTTGTGCAGCCTTGTCAAAACCACCCATGGCTACATCCATGAGTCAAGTATCATCGTTTTCCACCCCCATCTCATCTCCCTTAGAAGGGATAGATCTACTAGTACTCTTTGTGGCTATGGGTATCTCTGTCTCTGGCTCCTTCGCATTGTCTCCAGTGACATCCACCTCCTCCTAATCACCCCTCACCTTCTCATCTCTAGGAAATAATAGTAACACCCACTAGGGTATCTACAACAACAACACCTCCACAACCCCTGTCATCTTCATCTCCACCATCATCCCCATCATGTTTACCCCCTCGTCATTTGTCCCTCCCTCCACCCCGTCCTCTGTCATGTCCCCTCTATCTCTCCCTCCTCGTCCACCCCACCTACTTCCCAAATCTCTTATGTGATGCCTCCATCATGACTGTCTAATCTGTCATTGCATAGAAATAGGAACTCAAACTCCGGGATCCATGTAAGGAATGGGCTTGTGACTATGTCACCATGCATCATACTTTGTTGTGGTCCTTGCATCTGTAGCCAACGATCATTAGTGCCATCTTAAAGGAGCCATAGTAGAAAACAAGGCCACGATTGTTGCTATGAGGATCATTGGTCCCCAACCTCTAACATCCATCATGCATCCTGCAAACTACATTGATCCCACAAGTACACCTTGTCTCTCTCCGAGCTGTCCCAACACCCTATCAGGAAGTTGAATCTCAATGATTCTAGAATACAGTGTAGATTTCCCAATGAGGTATCCCTCCTGTCTGCAAAAGTTGAGATGATCATCCTCACCATCTCACATGGAACATCCAATGTATGGTCTCCATGTGAAATCCCTCAAAGTATCCAGTAAATGCCTCAAATATCTAACATGTCTCACCTATCTGTGAACCACTGCATCATAATAGTATACATATGATTGTCTTGGTTGTATGATGGGTCTGTCGAACACTGGCTGAAAAAAACTATGTGATAAAAGAACCACACTTGTAACAATGTGATTCCACCCTATACTTTGTGCCCCATGGTAAGAAAACTCATGCAGCTGATGATATACCATAGCTAGTATGCATGGTCCCCATGTGTAGACTGTACCTTGTAGCCACATCTCTATCACAATATCTCCCAACCAACAGGAATCTATGTCCTCTCCTGTAAGGAACTGACACCCCTGCCACAACTCCACACAACATCACAAAGTATGGATCATATCGCAACATGTCAGCCCATTTGATATCATATCCCCTACCACCCAAATCCTCTGCCCTGTAATTGAATAGGTCACATAAGGATGCTCGACCTGTCTGAAATAGGTATGCAACCCTCTCTCCTCGAATGAGAATTGTAATATCTTGTACACATCCTCCAATGTGATTGTGCACTCTCTAGTAGGTAGGTGGAAGGAAGACATCTTTGAATGCCATCTCTCGCACAATGCGGTGACTAAGCCCCTATTCGCCCTAATCTCACCACAAGTGTAACATGGAGTAAACCAAAGATACCTAAATGCGCACGCTACTCATCATCTAGTCTATGTATATAGGCAAAGGTATCAAGATGATTCTCCCGTGTAAGCAGGACATCATCTCTAATATGCAAGTCCACATATAATCCGCTAGTAAATCTGCATACAAATAAAGTCCACGCTAACAAAAATGTGTCTAGTCTACATCATTTACATACCCATTTATCACATACAAATAAAGATAAAGTAAGTCCATCTATGCTACAACATTTATAAATAAAAACACATATCCACTATATTTATCACCTACAGATATAGCTAAAATAAAAAATGCATACATCACATACATTGACAAAATAAATAAAAATCATTTGCCTTTATTCCATTTTATTTAAATAAAAAAATCCATAAAACAAACCAAGTGCGTTGCTCCATTACCTCAAGTGCGGCTAGGTTAAGTTTTAATTTCATAGTCATATGCGTCATTTCACACATATATGTGCGTTGAAACCCTAAGGTAAGTGTGTCAAATGCACACCTTATGTGCATCACTTGCGCACTTCAACTGCGTTCAACTGTGTCATTTCTAATCCCAATGTACATCACTTCATTAATGCAAGTGCAGCCTGATTAAAGTATGGTATGAATTCTTAATAACATAAGTCTGTCATTTTAGCACTAGGAGTGTGTCATTTATGACCCATGAGTGTGTCGATTTAGTCCTAACAGACCTATGTTGGAAATATGTTGAGTCAAAGTGACTTAGAGGGGGGGGGTGAATCAGGAACCAATAAAATTTAATCCTTTTAATCCAATATTAGATTATCTACTTTGATTGCATGCAAGAAATGAAAAGCAATAAGACATCCACAATATTTGGTTACCTAGAAACCTTCCAAATAGAAAGTAAAACTGGGGTGGGGATGGTACCCACAAGATTTATTACCGCAGTATAAATTTAGCCTGTTAAAGCTTACAATTGACCACTTCTGATGACCTGCCCTATTAGGAGCAATAAGGACTCTTAGGTCCACCTTGTGAAAGGATTTAGTACAATACAATCAAGTAATGCAACTCTGTTAGGAGATTTATAAAGGACTGTTAGGTCCACCTTGTTAGAGGATTTTGTTGATGCACCTATTAGGATGAACCAGTAGATGATCTTCAATGCAACTCTGAATTGCTGAATAAGATCCAATGATTTAAACTAATCACCTGACTGTAATGGATGAGTCTCTGTTGTTCCTTATACTGATGTAGCCTCTTAAACAATTTGTCTCTTCATATTCACATACATACTCTTACACATATTCACACACACTTTGGATAAAAAAAATACTTTATATTTATACCTTAGCCAAATCAAATGCAACTGTAAGTCAGCTTCCATAAGATAAATTAATATCTAACAATATAAGCTAATTCGGCCCAAAACCATCACTCGGGTGCAGTAATCCACTCAGGCAATATACTGGCACTCAGGCATTATGCTATCACTCGGGAAACATACTACACTCTGTCACTCAGGCTACTCTGTGTACTCGAGCTACTCTGATCAATCGGGTAATACTAATTACCATTGTCTTCTCAATCAACACTGCCACTGCTCAGGTTACATTGTAACTGCTTAGGTTGCACTGCTGACTCGGTCAAGACTGTGATGACTAAGTGTTTTGGCACTAATTGACAATATGTCTTACCATAAGGTAATCAATCTCCCCCTTTGGCATTAGTGACCAAAAACACTTATCATGATAAAAAACTATTCAACCTTCTAAGTCAAAACTCCCCCTTACCACATGCTTGGGTATTTGCTCGGGTTTTGACAATATCTCCGTGACTTAGTTACAATTGACATTTTTTTTAATTTTTCAAAATGTTTTTTGTAACACATATATCTCTGCTCTACTTCTCTTCTGTACATGTATTTCCTATATACATCTTTCCTCTATCCTATATACATTTCCCCCTTGTTTTTGACACAAATGCCAAAATATATCTATATGGTAATACCAAAATAGGATAGGAAATCACTATGTACCTTTAAAATCTGAGACAAAGTATTGTCCCAATTATCCTACAACACATTCAGGATGTGTAACTCTATTTGTAACTCTGTTGATAGCTCCATCATAAGCTCTGCAACTGAAAAATTGTTATCATGAATAAGATTCTTGGCATGAGCTATATGCTTCTGCATTACATCCATGTGTGGAAGGAGTTGGCTCTGCATAGCTGTGAGAGATTCTCTTGTCCTTGATTTTTCCCTTAGTAATTCAGTCTGCATGTCTGTCAGATACTGAATTTTCACAAAATGTGCTAAACAAGAACTCGGGTTAAGTGCCAACTAATTTTCACTTTCCTTCAGATATGTATCAACCTTTGTCTTGATTTCCATTGTTAAATTTGAAGTATCACTTAGCTTTACAAATAATGAAGCAACATTATTTACTATAGTTTCTAGAGAGCTAATGAGACAATTTAGCTTGACTTGATCAATTGCAATCTTGCTTGCAACATTCTCTAGAGGATAGATCCCAATTTGGAATCACTATGTCTTGCTCAAGATCAATATCATCAGTGTTTATTTATTTTCCTTTCCACTATCTTTAGGATTGGGTGAAGGAACAATTTCCTTACCTTTTCCACTATCATCCACTTCCTTTCCTTCCTCAATGTTCTCCTCAGTATTCAGTTGGAATAGGTCATTGACATTTGTTGTACCAACTTTAGGTTCTGAATCAAATGTTGAATCAATGCTTACTGAAGGAATATTCATAGTTACCTTTTGTGACTCGGTCTGGATTGGCCCAGTAGTAGGTGGAGCCTGGTGCTCAGTCCCTACTAGTCCTGATGTAGATTCACAAGACTTGTCTTTTCTTGGAGATAGGATGATATGTATAGGTGATTGTGGTAGAGATGTCATTACCTCTACTGCTATCTTCTCTTCATTGGATACTTCAATGGATTCTACCTCAGGTAAATCTGCATCATCAGTCTTTTCTTTGTGTTCTGTACTCGGTACTTCAGTCTTGTCTTCTTCTTCTATTTCTAAGATTGTCTTCCATATGTTTGTAGTTGCCTGCACCACATCCTCTATCTTCTTATTCAATACCTGAAAGGTCTTGAACCTTGGAGTGTGATTGCTTTCATACTTTATCATAGCCTCTTTTACCTCTTTGATTTTCATAGTAGGCATGATTTGCCTCAATGTCTGTTCTCTGATATCTTTTTTTGTTCGGACTGCATTGCTCCAGGGAACAAATATTGCCTTGAATAGGTCTTCAGTCATGCGACTCTTCAGTTCAGATGGATAATACTTCCATCTAGTCATCTTCTCTACAACTGCTTCCTCAAATTGCTTCTGTTCATCCTTTATTCTGGAATCATAATTCAGATATTTCAGAGAACTCATACCACTACCTTCTCTTAAGGCTTCAATTCTCTTCTCAAAGGTAGGTGGGGGCTTCTTTATTGTCACCCTCTTCCTTTTCAGATATATCATCTTCTATCTTGATTTCATCTTCTTTGCTTACTGAGATAGAAGGAGAATTCTTTCCATACTTCTTTCCAAACAGTTCTAACCTTTTCTTTCCTCTTTTCAAAATCTTAGGAATCTCAATCTGTATTGAAATTCTGCTTTTGGCTTCTTTATATGTACCAAAATAAGGTGCTTTGGGGTCAACAGGCTCATTCACAAGAGCTTCAATGATGTTCTTGGTCTCATCTATGTTAACCTCATATGCAAGAGGTTTCACCCATGCAACCCTAGGTTTGACTGCCTAAATATATACTTTATCATAGTCAACTAGGAAAGAAACATCATCCTTATGGTCTTCAACCAATTGTTTAGGAATTCTATACCTATTCTGCACCTTTTGTCTGAATTCCTCAAAATATGCATCCATGATGCTCTCAAAATTGTCTCCTAATTCATCTATGAATTCATTTATCTGATATATTATGGGTTTGTCCTTCTTCCAAACAAATGTGCCTTTGGAAGGGAAAAACTTCTGAATGTAAAAGAATATGCTGACTAGAAGTGAACCAAACTCACATGGATTGGTCTTTGATGCCTGAATGCTTTCCATGTTCTTGCTCAATTGGATGAGCTGCAACTCGGCAAGGTCGAATGAGAGGTTGTTCTTGACAACCTTGTATGCCAAGTCCACAACCTCACACGGTACACTGTTAGGTCTGCTAGAGCTATAGATTTTGTGAGAAATAACATGAATCCCAACCTTCAATTCCATGTCAGTTACTCCATTTAGTCTCATACCTCTGTCATCCCACTCAGAGAGAGTCTTCTTAGCTAGGTTATCCCGAGGTAGGGTTTTGGTGGCTTTAGACTTGTCCAATATAGGATACCCTATAACACTGTGTATCATTGTCTTTGTGATCTTCACTGGTTGCTCAAGCCATAGATGTATGTCGTGAACATGACTCATAATGAACCTAATCCACTTAAGCTGGAAATTTTGTGGCATATGCATGATGTGAGTCAAACCCTTGACTTCTAGGTGTTTATGCATTGGCTTCAGATTTCTGGCATCACAGAGTTTATTATAAGCACTCTTCATTTTCAATGTTCCAAGTTGTTGAATTATGCAATGATAGAAGGCTCGGATGTCATTGATCAATAATACCCTTGGAGGAATTAGGGAATGAGCTCCCATCGGGTCTATCTCTTCTGCAACCGTTGGATGAAGCTTAAACTTAGGAGGTTCGCAGATTGCATTCCTGACCAACATCTCTGATCCTTTCTTAACCTTGCAACTGGATGTGGATGCCATTATGCTCAGAGGTTCAATAAAAATTCGCAACTTAAAACTTTCAAATACAAATTCACTCTGAATCGCTCAAGGCATTGAATCACTCTGCAAACTGAAAGCTTTGTAAATAATAACATTTCCAATTCATCTTTTATAAGAGATTTTACTATTGATTTTTCATTGAATGTTGCATACATGGTAGTTGGTGTAGCTTGGAATGAAGCTCAGCGAACACTAACTTTTGTATCCACAAAACCATACAACCCAACTTAACTTAGTTAAGCCTGTGCAACTCGGGTGTTACTGAGATCTTGAATCGGTTAAAACTATAATGTCCTAGTGCATCAATATGCTGATTTAGACTTACTATCATGTCTGGAACTGATGTAGGATGGCTTGTATGAACAGTTCTAGTATTCTCCTTGGATGTTTATTCGGAGATGGTAGATCCGCCCAATTCATTGCTTTGGGTGCCATTCGATCCTTCATTGTTTTGATCTAAACTCTCAGGAGATTTCCTTACCCACTGTTGATTCATCTAAGTTCTGATTTCAGAAAATTTTGCTTTGCCTTTCTCAAAACCTGTATCCACTTTCTCTCTGTTCATGCAATTATTGCTTAGATGACCGAGTTGATTTGGACTTACTATCATGTATGGAACTAATGTAGGATGGCTTGTATGCACAGTTCCAGTAGTCTCCTTGCATGTTTATTCAGAGATGGTAGATCCACCCAATTCATTGCTTTGGGTGCCATTCGATCTTTCATTGTTTTGATCTGAACTCTCAGGAGATTTCCTTACCCACCGTTGATTCATCTAAGTTCTGATTTCAGAAACTTTTTCTTTGCTTTTCTCAAAACCATTATCCACTTTCTCTCTGTTCATGCAATTCTTGCTTAGATGAACGAGTTGTTTACATACATAACATCTCTTAGTAGGATTCCTTTTTCTGAGGTGAGTCTTTACACAATTTGCACCAAAATGCCCATATTC
Source organism: Thuja plicata (assembly GCA_018584345.1). NCBI lineage: Eukaryota > Viridiplantae > Streptophyta > Pinopsida > Cupressales > Cupressaceae > Thuja > Thuja plicata. The sequence continues at coordinate 11,231 of JAGRRI010045940.1, forward strand.
ACCACAGTGACAACATCTGCTCCATGTGTTGTAATCCCAACCAAAAATTACTTTAGCTAGTTGTTCAGCAGGGTTCCATTTCTTAGTTTTGCACTCATAGGATTTGTGACCTTATTTGTTACAATTGAAACATTTTCCTTCAAACTTATGTTTCTTAGTGCATTCACTTGCCCTATGTCCATGTTTGTTGCATCTGTAGCATTTACCATTAAAATTTGATTTTCCATTGCTCCAACACTTGTTTGTTGTGTGACCTAACTTGCCACAATGATTACAAGTAGGTTTGCTATTCTTTTGAGTTCCTTGCTATGAGGATTCACCTTGTTCAGTATAACCCAATCCAGTCTGTCCATGATGTCTAAGTTGAGTTTTCTCTGTCAACTGATCCATGCTTCCCTGTGAATTCATCATACTCTCATTGGTTTGCTTTTTAGTATTGAGATCATTCTGCAGTCTTTCATTTTCTGTCCTTAGATTGATAACTTCTTGATTTACGTTATTGAGTTGATTTATCATATCTGCTTGCTGAAGCGACAAATGATGGATTTCTTTTTCTTTTTCTTCTAATCTTGTACTCAGCAATCTTTTATCTTCTTGTGCCATTTCTCTGTGATTTTCCGCTTGATTCTTTTGTTCTATGACTTCACATATTTTGACTGAATGAATTTCTTGTTTGCTTCTCAATTTTCTGACTTCTTCATGTAAATTGAGATTCTTTGCAAGTAGGTCTTCAATTGCCGCATCTGCTTCTTCGAAACTTCTTTCTTTGCATAGGTCATCAATTCTTTCTTCTATGTAGCTTTTGTCATTCATCTACACTGCTAAATATTTTCTTCTTTTTAGGGAAAGAGAGAGTTGCTCCTTGAGTTTCTTGATTTGATCCATGGCCACTTGTAGATCTATCTTTTCAATTTCAATGGCTTTCTCCAGTTTGTATATTTCCATTGGCTCTGATATTTTCTCAAGTTGTTAAACTTCTGTAAAGAGAGCCTTTAGAGCTCTGATACTAATTGTTGGAAATATGTTGAGTCAAAGTGACTAAGAGGTGGGGGGGACTTAGGAACCAATAAAACTTAATCCTTTTAATCCAATATTAGATTATCTACTTTGATTGCATGCAAGAAATGAAAAGCAATAAGACATCCACAATATTTGACACAATATTTGGTTACCTAGAAAACTTCCAAATAGAAAGTAAAACTGGGGTGGGGATGGTACCCACAAGATTTATTACTGAAGTATAAATTTAGCCTGTTAAAGCTTACAATTGACCACTTCTGATGGCTTGCCCTATTAGGAGCAATACAGACTATTAGGTCCACCTTGTGAAAGGATTTAGTATAATACAATTGAGTAATGCAACTCTGTTAGAAGATTTATAAAGGACTGTTAGGTTCACCTTGTTAGAGGATTTTGTTGATGCACCTGTTAGGATGAACTAGTAGATGATCTTCAATGCAACTCTAAATTACTGAATAAGATCCAATGATATAAACTAATCACCCGACTGTGACGGATGAGTCTTTGTTGTTCCTTATACTGATGTAGCCTATTAAACTATTTGTCTCTTCATATTCGCATACATGCTCTTACACATATATTCACACACACTTTGGATAAACAAAATACTTTATATTTATACCTTATCCAAATCAAATGTAACTGTAAGTCAGCTTCCATAAGATAAATTGATATCTAACAATATAAGCTAAGTCGGCCCAAAACTGTCACTCGGGTTGAGTAATCCACTTGGGCATTATGCTGTCACTCGGGCAACATACTACACTTTGTGTACTTGGGCTACTCTGATCACTCGGGTAATACTGATTACCATTGTCTACTTGGTCGACACTGCTGGCTAGGTCAACACTATGATGATTAAGTGTTTTGGCACTAATTGACAATATGTCTTGCCATAAGATCATCAACCTAGACCTAGTTTAGTAAAAATAATGAAAAATGAGTCAAAAAGTAAGCAAAAAGGCTGGAACGTACCGGAGGTGGGGTGTCAACTGCTCTTTGATATGTCCGGACCCGCTCCTCAATGTGTTCTTCGTCCTCATAAGCCGCCATCACTCCTAAAGTCACTAAGAGACTTCTTCTCTTCCACCTAGTTCTTTAAAAGCTAAAAGTACACAATGACTTTGAAAATGACCTCCAACTCCTATTTATACCTCCTACCCCACCTCAATGGACGTGCACACCTTGCATTTCTATTGGTCGTGTTGGCTAAATATTTTGTAAGTCACTAAGACTACAACTTGCAAAACGTGTACTTTAGGCAGCAGTATGTGAGATTTCTCTCTCCTCTCAGCAATAGGGGAGGCTCCCTTCTTACCGCAGGTGGCTTCAAGTAGAACTGAACTGTAGCACATACAGTTCACCTTGCAACAGTAATGCCGGTGACTCGATGATTGACATAAGAACAATCATACGAGGCAGCGGTTGATTTATCTAAAGACTAGGTGATACAATGAGCTCAAAGTCTCCTGTGCTCACCTAGAATCAGTAATCTAATCTATTTATCCAATATTGAAGCTCAAAGTCTTCAATCCTTGGATTATCTTAGCCACTAACTTTCTATAGTAATCTCAACTCCCTGAAGCACAAAGTCTTCA
>JAGRRI010045961.1:0-10786 GCA_018584345.1 Thuja plicata
GAGCCATTCAATCAAGGGCTCATCACCCTTCTGTAGGATCTTAGCTTTTAGGGCCTCTTTAGTCTTCATCTTCACTGCCACATGCAACATGACTATGCATTCTTGGCATCTTACTCTCTCTGCAGTGTGAGTCTGTAAATTCTTCTCAATGTTGCTCTTCTCTGTTTCTAGCCTTAGAACAACATTACCTAACTGCTCAATGATCACTAGACATTCTGACTCGAGCCTCTCGATCCACCTCTTACCAATCTGCCGATAATGTCGATCCTCTTGCAACTTAGCCAGAATGGCTTGGTTCTCAGCAGCACTGGGATCGAAGGAAGTTTGGGTACAGGGAACACTCGCAATAGGATGAAATCAGTCAGCTGAGCCACTTCCGCCTTAAGCTGAATTTTGGAAATCTTGAGGTCTTCCAACTCTTCCTCTATTACTATGTTGGTGGACTTCCACCAATCCACTTTGGTATCATGTCGAGCCAAGCCCATATCAAATGACTGCAACTGAAAGTCAGAAGCCGCCAGATCTTCGAGTCTGCCTTCTTCGGTGGGTTTGGCTACTTCCATGGTGAAGTGCCCTGTCTCAGGATCACGACCCAGAGTAGACATTGTCTTTACACTCTTCTGCTTGCTTGTAGTAGCCTTGGGCTGAAAAGCCCGTGATAGAGTGTCTTGGCTGGGAATCGCTTCTCCCACTCTCTTCATTTTGCGCTCTAGAGTGTTTGCTATCCATGACTCTGCGCTGGTGACCTTGTTGGCAGAGACCAACTCTTCGATGAACAACTTCCTTATGAGTGGGGGAGTAGTTTTAGGGCGGGAAGCGAACGGATTCACTGAAGTAGGTGAGGAGGAGATTAGTTTTACACTTTGAGCGACCTCCTGTTGCTCTCCACCTCTCTTATCCGATTCTGTAGAGGTACTAGGGCTATCTTCTCCAACATCAACTATGACAGGGGACACCCTCTTTGGAGTTTATTGGGTCGAAGTCCCGGCCGAAGTATCTATAGCAATGACACTAACTGGCTGTTCGGACTCTGTAGCTTTAGAGAGCTCAGCCGTAAACTTAATTTGATTTGTCGGGTCAGCTTCTTCTGTGACTCCGACATCTGGAAGAGGACCTTCTCCGTAGGTCTTTTCTAAGAGGAAGGCTTTCTCAGGAGGTTCATCGCCTCGTCCCGATGGTTGAATTGATCCTTTTGCAACTGTAGAGATTATTGCTGAGGAAGTGGTTGCTGCACGAATAGTTGCCTTCGCAGGAGTTCGCTGAGTGGGAAGTTTCCTCTTTGACCTCTTCCTTCGGCCTGCAGTCCTCTCAACCCATTGAACTGTTCTTTTGTAAATACCCCCCATCAGAGTCTACAAGTCACTGCCTGGTCCAGCATAGGCTCTGAGCTGATAGGGGTGGACTTTATTTTCTCCAAGTAGGTGTCATTGTACAGATGATTACCATCATCTTCTAGCCCTTCTACTGCAATGTTAACATTGAACTTTTTGACCTGTTCAATGGTTAACCGGGCATAGAATCTTTCCCTGCTCTCCAAGTCATCTTTGCAATTTGCCCAATAGTCCTCAATATCAGGTACATGGTGAATGGCCCGGCTCATCTGTAAAACATTTCTGGCATAATCAACCGGGTCATACTGCGGCCTTAGAACGTCATATGTTGCCAGAGAGAACTTCTTCGAGAATGTTTTAAGAACATTCTTTGCTTCTGATCGGGACGCACAACTGTAAGCTCCGATGATCATTGGGAACTCGTAGCCTTTCTTCTTTGCCTCTTAACAAATTAGGTTCACTTGGAGTGCTTGCCTCATTACTTCGATCAACACGATCATGTCTGTAGGGTATCTGGGCAGCTTCAAAGGAAAGTCGTCAAAACCTGCAAGACGAAGATATGAGAAATCTCTGAACTGAATAAAATAACATCCAAATTGGCTTATAAAAGCCATGGCTTTAGGAGAAAATCTCCTCTCCGGACAACCTTGTAGCTCCCTGCACAGTTTGATTGTAAAGGCATCATTAACCGTGAGATAATCAGCATAACTATTTTGTATTTGCAAAGAAGGGAAAAACTCATAGCTTTTCACATCGTCTGGGAATTCCTCTAATCTAGGAAGTCCAGGCCAGATTTGAATCGTAGCTAAAATATATAAGAGAACATAAGACATGTAAAATTCATTCTGGAACTTGGCCATATTTAGGGCATCTGAGAGATTCTCACTCACCATCAAGGCCCAGTCAATGAAATGATGCTGAGAACAGATTATCTGGACTAGGAAGAAATGCTGTTCAATAAAATCAAAAGCTTCACCCTCACCTCTAATCCTGTGAAGTAATATCAGGATGTCCACGATCTCGGGTTTCAGATTTGCGCCAAAGAATGTTTTGGGCAACTTGCCCTTGGCGCTCTTGGGTTCTTTAAACCAAGACTTCATAATCTCTCTTTTTCAGACTGGTCTCTTCGCTGAATATTCGGAAACCGCCCGGCTATAAGTCATCTCAGAGTATTCCGCCTGCTCTGGAATGCGGAGAGAATTCTGGACAGATTCTCTATCAATGGAGAGGAGCACTGTGTTGTCTGGTAGGAGAATTTGCTTGGTGTCCGGGTTGTATCGGGCTATACATTCCCGGACCAACTCAGGAGCTTGAACGGCTATAGGAAAACCGGCGGCTTCGACTAACCCACTCTCCTTAAGCTTCTTAGTGATAGGGTGAAGCTGTTCCGCTCTCAATATATTCTGGAAGTTCTGCATGTCGAAGAACTTCAGTGAGGTATCAGAGATTTTGTGCCACTCGGAGGTAATGCCGTTCATTCTGTCGAATCCCACAAATCTAGAGGCCATGTGAGTATGATTCACCTTGGAGATTCAAACTTCTTTTCGGAAAACAGAGGCAATGAGCAACTGGTCTTAGCTACTTCGAATTCAAACAATTTGGTGAACAATGGTGGTTCCAATTCGAAATCTTCAACTGATTTTATACTTTTTGAATTCTTACCGTTCAACGGACGACTTCCTGCGGCACACGAATGAGAAGACCTTTACATTAATGAACAAGTCCGTTACAAAGTAAAACGGCTTTATTTGAATTAATTACTTTGCTTTACATGCTGTTAGAAGACATTTTTTACTTTAGTAACCGTAACGGTAACTTTCTTGAAGTGGCGGAAAATTACTTTTCCGCTTCTCCTTTGGGCAGAAAAATCCTTTTGGAATGCTCTCTGTCTGAAAATCCGCCAAAGGAGAATTCTGGCATATAGGGGTGCCAAAACGATATATATTGATTCCATAGGCTTTCTTATATGTCGGATTTCTTATGGGATGAATTCTATTTCAAAACTTCTTGACCTTGGTAGTTTGGCGGAAAAAGCATCTCGTGAGTTGGAACCCGCCGGTAGGAGCAGAGGAGAAGCCATTTTCCGCTTTTCCGCCTATGGTGAATTCCATGAAATCTTCTTCGTTTGATCATTTCTTTTGTTTCCCCTAGGTTCGATATGAGTGCTCAAAGCTTTCTTGTTCCCAACTCCCTCATTTTCAATCTTTATTTACCTCTGATATTCTTAAGTCTGTCAATTGCGGAAAGCGCACCCCATATGTGATTTTCCGCCATGGAGAAGCCAAAACTTGATTTCCCGCCAATGCTGCAACTTGAAGATATGAGGCAAAGTATATCATCTGTATGTGATTTTGAAGTTAGAATCTTTTAAAACACAGCCTTTACCGGATTAGAGACATAACCTACCCGATAAAAGATGATTTTCAGATTCAGAATCCCCCCGGCTTAGGAAGGCGAAGTCAGGTTAGGGAAATCTGATAAACGCCTTCTATCCTAAGGGGATTTCTAGACTTAGACTCCAGACTTGCATGAAACTTCCATGACTACTACTACACATAAAACATCCGTTTTTGTCTTGAGGTATAAAGACCAAAAGTTGGGCAACAGCTGGCTCTGTCTGGGGACTTGGACATTCACATGTCCAAGCAAGGAACTTAAATCTTTGGTTTCACAAAGCTCAATAAAAGGCGGCTAACAACAAAACTAAAGCAAGACGCAGAAAGGAAACCTAACTAGGAAAACAAAAACAGGAACTAAACGTAACTATTGTACAATAGAGGAGTTACTTGCTTTCAATTTAGATCTGATAGAGCTTCAAATCCTGACCATTATACGTCAGGGGTAGTGCTTCACCATCTGGATAAATTAATTTGAAAGTATTTTTATCGAACGTCTGATGGATTTTGAAAGGTCCTTTCCACAATGTTTCGAATTTCCCGTGCATGCCTTTGAGTGCCCTGCGCTTGTCGCACAATAACACCATGTCTCCTTCCATAAATTTCCGGGGCCTGCTCTTTTTATCAAACAGGTTCTTCACACGCATCTGATGACGTGTGATATGATCAACCATTTTCTCCCTTTCTTCTTCCAATTTGCTCAGGTACAGGATCCTCTTCTCCAAACCGTCTTCATATATGCCATCTTCTACTACTGTCTTCAACTTGCAAGTTGCTAATTCCAATGGCAATGGGAGACTAGCTTCTACCCCGTAGACGTGTTCAAAAGGAGATACGCCAATGGCTCTTTTGGGTGTCACTCTATCCGCCCAGAGGGCTTCATAGATCTTTTTATGCCAATTTCTCTGGTTTTCTGCCACGAGCTTTTTCATGATGTTCACCAAATTTTTGTTGCTAGACTCCGCTTGACCGTTCCCTTGAGGGAAATAATTAGAAGAATGGCTGATCATGATGCCGTACTCAAAACAAAATTCAGTAATTTATTGAGAAGAAAAGTATGTGGCATTATCCATAACCAACTTAATAGGTATACCAAATCTTACCAGAATGTTTTCTTTGATGAACTCACATACTACCTCTGAAGTAGTTCTTTTGGTTGCCTTGGCTTCCACCCATTTCGTGAAGTAGTCAGTTGCAGCAATTATGTAAGTATGACCTGCACTTGACGTAGGGCTTATAGGACCGATAAAATCAAGTCCTCACTGTTGGAATGGCCCTTCAATTATCACTAGTCTGAGGGGCAATGCTGCTAACTGTGGCTTCCCGGTAAACATCTTGCATTTTTCGCATCTTGCCACCCATTGGTATGCATCTTTAAACATTCCCAGCCAGTAATAACATTGTCTCAAAATCTTGAACGCAGTGACTGATGAGGAGAAGTGTCCTCCGCAAGCTTTGTCATGAAAAACCTTTAATAGCTTCTCTTGCTGCTGTTTATCGACATATCGGAGGAATGTTCCATCTATAGATCTTTTATATAGTCTATCCTCCCAGATTACTTATTTAGAAGCTTTCAGTTTTAGGTCTCACCTTTGCTTTGAAGTTAATCCTTCAGGACATTCACCATAGGTCAAGAAATACACAATGTTTTCAAACCATGGGTCTTGCATACTTACCGCCAAAACCAACTGTGTAGCTCTTGGGCATTCGTCTGCTCGATTTTCCGCCATTGCCTTGCACAAGGCGTTTCCTCTTACCAACTTGGTGGGCTTGATCTCTATGTCGTATTCTTGGGTTTTGGCTACCCATGCTCCTCAGTTGTTACATCCCACATCTTGTTGAGTCAAAATACTCTTCACTGCGGCATCAGGTACATACACCAGGGAGTGGGAATGTAGGATATAAAACCTAAAATTTTTAAGAGCTTTTACTACCGCAAAAGCGTGCTGTTCATTCTTGGAATATCTCAGCTCGTGGTTCTTCAGAGGTGTACTCATAAAAGCAATGGGGGCTTGAATTCCCTCTTCGTTCTCTTGCATCAGGATGGCTGACAGGGTATGTTCAGAAGAATAACAATAGATTACAAAATCTTTCTTGTAGTCTAGGTGGCATAATACTGGGGCGTTAGCTATGGCGTCCTTGATGCTTTTGAAAGCTTGCTTACCAGGATCATTCCATTTGAAATTCACATTCCCCTTCATCATATCAACAATGTGTTTAGTAATTTTGGAGAAATCAGGGACAGACCTTCTGAGGAAGTTGACTTGACCAAAAAAGGACTTCACTCCAGTTTTATTCACCGGTAAACTCAGTTGCTGAATAGCTCTCACTCTTTCAGGATCGATCCTTATACCTTCTTGGGAGACTATGTGACCCAATAGTTTCCCTTCAGTTACGCAAAACACTGATTTCTTGGGATTCAATGAAATCCCATCCTCCCGGCACCTTTGCAATACTCTTCTTAGATCATTTATATGATCTATTCTCTTTTTAGAGAACATGGTAAGATCATCCAGATACATACCAATGATTTTATTCTTCATATCACTAAAAGAAAGATCCATACCTCTCTGAAAAGTAGCTCCGACGTTGATTAATCCGAACAGCATCCTGTGATATGCAAAGGTTCCCCACGGGGTAGTGAAAGCCGTCTTATGCTGATCCGCTTTCTCGACTTCTATCTGATTATATCCTGAGAAGCCGTCTAACATAGACATCATTTCGGCTCCAGCCACGATCTGCAAGAGATGATCCATATTGGGAAGGGCGTAGTTGTCTTTCAAGGAAGATTGATTTAGATTTCTCAAGTCAACACAGATCCTTATTTCTCCGTTCTTCTTCCTTACAGGTACTATGTTTGCAACCCAAGTAGAGCGGTGTATGGGATATATGATCTTTGCTTTGAGCATTTTATCGACTTCCCTGAATATGGCATCAGCAACTTTGGGGTTGTAGTTCCTTTGCTTCTGCCTGAATGGAGTAGCTTCAGGTTTCAAGGGAATTTGGTGTTTGAATTTCCTGTTCATAAAACTTTTCAAATCTTCATAGCTCCAGGCAAAAACATCTGAGTATTCTAGAAAAAGCTTCTTGGCCTCATTCCTTTCTTCTTCTGTACAACACTTCCCAATATTGATCATTTTGGGGTCTTTTACAGTTCCAATATTCATTCCTTCATATTCACCAGTGGTAGGCCCTCTTTCGATTCTTTTCTTCTTCACAAACATGTCATGTCTATTGAAGAGCTTTTCAAGAGTGACCAGATGGGGCGGAATGATATTACCTTGCAATTGAATGACGTCCGACTTATCTTTCTTCAGTTCGTCTTGGCGGCTTCCTTTACGGTTGCCACAAACTTCTTTGTGGAAGTCACCACCGCTCTCTAGGAAGAGAAGGAGATTTTTGTCATCTTCAAAAACTTGCCAATCTGCCACGTTATCGGGCACAGATGGTCGATATATAACTTCCACTTGGTATTTTTTATCTTTGAATTCTGGGTGAGGAAGTAGTAATGAAGCTGAGACAGCTAAAGAGTCGGCTTTGGAATTCAACTCTCTTGGCACAGATTCGATAAAGAAGACATCCAATGCTTCTATTTCATCCCATACTCTGTTTCTATAGTTCTTCAACCTGTGGTTCTTTACAGAGTACTGATTCTTGACTTGTCGTACAATTAGCTTAGCATCACCACGAGCTCTCAGAATTTTCACACCTCTTTCTTTTGCGGCGATAATCCCTAACAAAAGGGCTTCATATTCGGCGGTGTTATTAGTGTTTCCAAACTCTAATTTGTAAGCCAAGGGCTCATATACTCCGTCCGGTGATATCAAAACCACACCTACACCAGAGCCTGACAACGCACAACTGCCGTCAAATTCAAGAGTCCATATCTGTGGTGGTATTTCTTCGGTGGAAAATTGCTTTTCCTCTTCGGCGGTTTTTGTTTCTTTCTCAGGTTCATCGGTGAACAACATATAATTGCCAAACTCCAATTCTTGATACAAGATTTGAGCTTTAGGGTCATCAGATTTCAACACTGTAAACTTAGCCTTTTCCTCAGGAACCAATTTAATCTTTTTATTACCTACTGGGATTAAGGCTTGGGACGAATCCAACTTTATCTCCCCTCCAAGATCTCTGCAAAAACTTCTGCTTAACAACAAACCGTAGCTAGCAGGTATATCAGCAACGAGGATGGTTAACAACATCTTCTTCTCGGGGTGTGTTGGTAAGGCCACTTGAGCATCCTTAATCTGGCCGACCAGGGGTACTTGCTTGGAATCCATGGAGTAACACCTACCATGGGCTTTAGTGAGAGTAAGTCCCAAGGCTTTGGCCACAGTAGATGGCATTACATTGTCCGATGCTCCGGAGTCTATTATGCAATTGCTCAACCTAAAGCCGTTAATATATAAACACACATAAAATGGGTCAGGCTTTTGCCCTGGGAAGGTGGCTAAAACGGATGATTCCCTCTGTTCAACTGGGTCTGCAAATAAGGACTCATTTTCTATAGTAGTCATGACGTTTTGATTTAACTCATTGTTCCCTCCTTTACAATAATCTACCAGCTTTTGCAACTCAACAGGATTAGACTTAAGATAGTCTATGGGAGAAATCTGAATTCTGGAATCTCTACAGAATTAAATAATGTCAAAGGAGTTTTGTTCTTTACTTAGTTGAGGAATCCTCATACCTTGATTGGGCTCCTTTGAATTGGAAGTAGATGCCTCATTGTTTTTAGGCAGTGACGAACCATGGCCTTTATCTTTCTGACTCCGAGTTAGGACCGTATAAGAGGTCCCGTCTATGGTGGCATAACATGTCGCTTCTTGCTCTGAATCTGATTCATACTCTAAATATAAGTTTTCAGAGTCGCCATGTGAGTATGAATTTGGTTCAGCTCCAGATCCTCCAGCATTCCACTCGTCGGTCTGATGCATTTGCCAAGCACGGGCTACATCGGGACAGCTTTCCCCATCATGATCTGTGGTTAAGTGGAAAGCACACATATTCCCTCTTTTAGGAGGGGCCTCTATAGCTAGCCTCTGTGGTGGAGTAGTTAACTGTAACGTTTTTCCTTCTACATTCCTCCCGTCGTTATATCTTCTAGGCTGCTCCTGAAAGTTTCGCTGGTAGGGATTATTGAATCTCGGAAGTTGTCTCTTGAAGGCAGTGAAATCATTAGACAATTTTTGGAGCATCTCATCAGATGACGTAGTATTGCTACTGCTGGCTCTAGACTGTATCTCCCTTTTCCATTTCCTAGATGAAATCATGTGGTCCTCGAGTTCTACAGCAGTTCTCTGTGTGGCATCCAAATTTGCAAGGTTCATTCTCCTTAGATCATAATTGATATCCGGTGGCATAGCACTTATGAAGAAAGTTTTCAAATTTCCCGCCATAGGCCTGTCAGCCGCTGGGATACGGTTTACCAGCTTATTAAATTTAGCTATAAAATCTCTCATGCTGATTGACGACTCTTTCTTGATAGAAGTCAATTGAGTCAACAGAGCATGTTCATCTTCAGCAGTCTTAAACCTTCTTTCGAAGGCGGCTCTCATAGTAGCCCAATTGGTAATAGAAGAATCAGGTAAATGATGAAACCAATCAGCGGCACCTTCGACGAGAGTCTCAACGAATAGTCTGACGGCCACATCTTCTTCTCGGACCGCTAGAATGTTAATTGAAGTGAAGAATGCGGCAATATGCTCGTTTGTAGATACCTTCCCATCTCCAGAAAACTTGGGAAAATTCTTTCTAGAGCCTGTAGGGAGAGGATTATATGCTGCTTGTTGCAGAGGCCCGACTGCAGCGGCCCAAGGGAGTGCCATAGCTACTTGGGGTAAGTAGGGTGTTAGATAGACAACGAGAGGGGCAACTACCCCGTGCAAGGTCAACACTTGGCAAATGGTGGATAACTGGGTGGTTTGTTTAGGAGGTGAAGAAGGTCTGCTCTGGCTCCTTACGGTTCTGTTTCCCCGACGAGGTACTTCTAGGAGAGCAAAGTTAATATCCGCAAGTCTCTCAAAGACTGGGTCTGTGCTACCTTCTTTCCTGGTACTTCTGAGAAATCTTTTAGGCTCCAGATTTTCACTTAATGCTGTGGCCTAACTTCGCGCTCTGCCCTTCTCAGATTTCTTCTTTGTATGGCTCTCTCAAGTGCTTCTGCTCTAGCTTCTTCCAGTTCAAGCACTTGACTGGCGTTTCTATAGTGCTCAGTGCTTCTCCTGTATCTCGAGACGAAATTGTTTAATGAGGAAATGAGATCCTCTTGATCGTCTTGGAACCCAAGATTAGGTTGGAGCACAGGGATTATATTTTCATGGGGAAGCACAATCTTTCCTCATTGTATGCTTTCTGGTAAAACGACTGTTCGTCTCCCCAGCAGAGTCGCCAAAAATCTGTTGGTAAACAGATTGTTCTTTTTGAATGTAACTCTAAAATACCCAAAAATGTTTAAGAACAATTGAATACAACAGTTGGGAAATAGTTACTTGATGACCTATTTTCCCTCTGAATTGGAAGGTACAGCTCCCTTATATGAATAATATTCAATGAATTTTAGTCTTTCCTATCCTAACAGGGGTATGCTCTTAACCCGAGAGCAGGAGAGGTAAACCAAGCTAAATCTAGACAAAAAATAGCTCAGGCGAAGTAAATACAACTCTAAATTTAGCCAATTTTGAGACTCTATCAATTAGATTAACTCCCAAAACTGGTGATGCATGGACAATTACTAAAAATGCAGATGCAAGACTTAAAGTTAACAAAGCAATGATATGGAGTCAATCTGTATCTTAAGAACATTCCCAAAACTTAGAGTAGCAACTGATTTTCCCCTTAATTAGCCGTATCAAATCATAATACATAATTCTGGTTCAAATACAGATTACGAATCTAACTCAAAAGAGACGTTCGAATTCAACAAAAAGATAAATGAAATGCAATGGAACAGTTAAAGAAATGGCATTCAGACATACACAATTGACTCAGCAACAATGATATTCTTCACACCAAAATTTAGCCGACCTCCATATTGATTTTGGGAATAATACATAT
>JAGRRI010046015.1:0-12676 GCA_018584345.1 Thuja plicata
GAGGAGTCACGTCTATTATAGACGTGGCTTCTCAAACTGAAATTCCTTGTTATATATACGGGTGGCTGAGATCAGAATGAAAGCACCGAAATTGATAAGTGCTGTTCATTCATTAAAACAGAGATATCGTATGTTCAGGAATATCGCATGTTCAGAATCCAACAAAGGTAAATAATAATAATTATTATTTAATATAAATTCTCAGTTATATTTAGATCTGAATTTCGTTTCAGTTGCATTTACAGAATCATTATCCTCTAAGACCAATAAATTCCGCCTTGAATTATGGATGGAAGAGATTTATCTTTAGTCTCCAAGTGGTGCGATAATGAAATGGAATAACAAAATTTTGGCAAAAGGAAGAAAATCAGACCGATCAAGCTAAAGATGGAGGATAAAAATTTCAGTCAAATGGATGTAATACCTAAGAAGAGCTTCAAATTGGTTAACTGTCAAATCAACATGTTAAAAAAGAATGATTTCCTCAACAAATTCTCAAAAAAAAAGTGAAGAATGCGAAAAATTGAAGAGGTACTAAGCAATCATTTCCTCAACAAGTTCTCGAAAAAAAGCGAAGTGTTGAAAATCAATGTGAGAAATTGAAGAGGTACTAAGAAGTGATTTCCTCAACAATGAATAAAAAAAAGCTAAGTGTTGAAAAATTGTGGGTGATTTGGGCTTTGCCTTGTGAGTAGATAACTATCCATGTAACATTAAAGAAAAGACAAGAAAGGTCTCATCGATTTTTCGTTTGCCAATTTCTCATCATGATTTAACTCTTCATATTGGCTATGTGTTCTCTCCTATCAAATTTTTTCTTGACTCTTTTGCACCTGTTACTAACCTATTCAGGAGTGGAGTATAAGTTATAAAGCAACAAAACTTGAGTTAATAACTCATTCCATGTAACAACGAATATGAAAGTAACATTGGAAATGCACTTTCAAAGGCTGATTTGAAGGTTGACAATTTCCCATGCAAATGCCAAAAATCATAGACTAAGAATCATTGGTAGTCTTGGGTGGTGTTGTGAGGTTTTCACACCATCGCTCCATTGCAAATGGGGACTCCCTCTTTTTGCTTTCGCAATAGGAGTAGTGGTCCTTGGTAGTCTTAGTTGGCGATAATTTCCAAGTCTCCGAGCCTTAGGAAGAGTTTGATGAAGCTAAGGAGGGAAATCAGTCAAGTCCTTAGGATTGAGTTTGAGCATGGATAAGTGAAGGAGTTAGACCAAGTGCAGCCAATAGATGAGACACCCCTTTGCAATTTCACCTTGAGGGAGCTTAGGAGAAGCCAAATTGACTAAGTATGGGGGCACCAAAATGCAAAGTCAAATACAAGAGATTCCCCACTTTAGGCTTGAAGAGGCATTGAAAAGGCAAAATCGGTCAAGTATGGGCAGCAAACTACATGAAACGGAATCCTCTAGGCATGGCGAAATCCGCCTGCCCTTGAGGATTTCCAAAATCCTTTGGCACCCCAGTTTTCCGCCCTCTCTCTATTGCTTGTAATCCTGCACCACCCTCAAATTCTGCCTATGAGCAAGTAATGAGGTCATTAGGTGAGCAAATGGACAGGTTTAGTGGTCAAAGTCTTAGGAAAAGTTGGAAATCAGACTGAGAAATGTGGAAACAAAACATGAGAAATCAGACTTAAACATTCAATCCAAATAGAAAAGAGTTTCCAATTCACCTTGAAGTTTGGTGGAAAACATTATATACTATTTGAAGGGGATATCGTGATTTGGAATGAACAAAGACAAAGGATAAGAATTCTCATGAGGGGATGGAATCCGCTGCCCCTTCATGATTCCTAAATCCTCTAAACAGTCAGATTTCTGCCACCTAGACTTGGGCACTTTAAGGCGAGGTTTGAGATAACCATATCAACCAAACTCAATTTTAAGGAGATGGTTAAGTGAAAGATGAAGTGAAGAGTTGAACAAGTCAAATTTGTGAGTTGGGCAAAACTGAAGTTGCGATGAATGTGGAGAGAATCCTCTAGACATGGTGGAATCCGCCTGCCCTTGAGGATTCTAAAATCCTCTCTTCCCCTCAAATTCCGCCTTAGACTCATAGCTATTGAAACTCGATCAAAGCCTCCCAATTTGTGCAAAATGAAGAACAGGAACTTGGAATGACAATTGAGATCAGTTCTGGACCAAAATCAATTGGAAATGCATTGAATTGGAAGTTATTGGAATCAAGGAAAATCCTTGAAGGGTGGTGGATTCCGCCACCCTCCAAGGAATCATTATTCTCTCCAACATCCAAATTCCACCTTAGGATAACTGAGTTCAATACTTGCCTTGGACCTCCAGAGTCCAAACACATGGAATGGGAATGATAAACAATATCAGTCCTGGCTGAAATCAATTTGAAAGGCATGGAGCTTGAGGGAATCAAATTTAAGGATCTAAAATCCTCTAGTGCACCCAAATTCCGCCTAGCTGATGAGGACTAAAACATAGATTTCCTGCCTTCAAGATCACATGAAAAGGGTGAAAACAAAGAATACATAACATATGGGCATGGAGATTGAGAGTGGATGTGATCAAGTAATCAAGGAAATTCCTTGAAGGAGAATACATAACATATGGGCATGGAGATTGAGAGTGGATGTGATCAAGTAATCAAGGAAATTCCTTGAAGGATGTCAAATTCCGCCATCCTCCAAGGAATCATTATCCTCTAAGACCAATAAATTCTGCCTTGAATTATGGATGCAAGGGATTTATCTTTAGTCTCCAAGTGGTGCGATAATGAAATGGAATAACAAAATGTTGGCAAAAGGATGAAAATCAGACCGATCAAGCGAAAGATGGAGTATAAAATTATTAATTTGAAGTATCAAGGAAATTCCTTGAGGGATGGCGGATTCCGCCATCCCCCAAGGATACATTATCCTCTTGCATGCCTAAATCCCGCCCAACATTATGGTGTTTGAAAGTCTGATCTTTGGTCTCCAAATTCACATGGAATGGGAAGAAAATAATCAGCGATATCATAATGACATGGAAATGGAAGAAGGAGATGAGAAACACGAGGCAAGATTGGAGTTTGGAGAGAAACATAAGGAAAGTTCCTTGAGGGATTGTGGGTTCCACCATCCCCCAAGGATTAATAATCTTCTGGGGTGCCTAATTTCCGCCAAGGGATGAAGAGTGCAAATTAGTTAAGGATTGAGAATCAAAACATACAATTGCCCCCCCCTTTATCGTGTCAGCCTGTATAAGGGAATAAGAGACTAATTTCAATTATCATAATTGGTCTAAAAAGAACAAGTCAGCCCATTGTAAAGACATGTCTCCTCAAAGTACTAATCGCCTATATAAGGAAGGAATGTTGATTCATTTCAACATCAAACAAAAACAAATCTATCTCTGTTATTAACGCAGTGACTTCCTTCCTTGAATTGGCAGCGAATCACCTTGGAGAGGAGTGAATTGCCATGCATTGGCAACAACCATCATTTTCAGGCAGCGAACTATCAAGAAAAGGGAGTACATTACCTTGAAGGGGGCAATAAACTATCTTGTGGGCAGTGATTTTGGGCTCTTAAGGCAGAAATTCATTCAATATCAGAGATAAAGTATGGTGAATTGAAGGAAATTTGGACATGCTCTTTCATCTTAAAACTCATTTGAAGCCCAGATTTTGAAGAGATCCATTTCGGATTAAGAGATCAAGGCCATTTTATCAAAAATCAAAACTTGGGATTTGCAAAGAAGAAAGAAATTTGATTTTGAACCAAAGAAAATCCACTATCAAAAGTGCATTTTATCTCCTTATTTTGATGAGAATTCTTGACCAAATAGCTTTAATAGAAGAAAGTTGGATCTAGATGCATTTCCATTTCATGAAAAGTTTAAGATTTCCTTCATTTCATTTATTTCCAATCATTTTGTGAGCTTAATGAAATCTTTCCTTTGTTTTTGCAAGGTAAATATGGAGCAAGGAGAGGCTTGGAGAGAAAAAGACGTTGGCAGAGTTAAGCTCGAGGACTTCAAATGAGGAGGTTCAAAATTAGATTATCAAAGTGCAAATTCAAGGCAAGATCAAGATTAAGTTCATGAAAACAAAGAACAAGGAGAAGGAAAAATCATCAACTTGAATTTCCTCCGGAAATAATAGTTCACTTTGAAAGGATCCAAGTGTATGGAGATTTCATCACTTCAAGAAGATCAAGGTTAAGACATCAAAAGAGACATCAAGTTTACAAGTACAAGCAAGTTCAAATCATGGCAATGAGAAAATTTGAAGCAATTTGGGAATATGCCATCACCATTGAAGGCTTGATAATGTTGAGTATCAAGAGATATTTTCTCATCACCAAAGAATTGATCAAGTCTATGAGATAAGGATCTGAGGTGGCGCTCACTTGTCTTTTACCAATCAGAAAATTCTAGTTGCACGTGTCCAAGCACATTCAATCATATTATGCCAAGTGTACAATTTTCCCATTGGCTCTCAAAAACATTGTAATTTTCTTATTGGTCCACATGGTGGTGCCATCATGTAATTGGACGATAGTGTGGCTACCCTAATTAGGGTTTGTAATGGGTTAATCTTGGCCCTTGATCTTGAATTGATCTTGGCTCTTCATTGTAATTGGACAACTATAAAAGGCCAAGGCCTTCTCATTTGTAAGGGGTTAGACTTTAGAAGCATTAGAGAGGAGCTAGTTTTAGAGGTAGAGTAGGAGAGGAGACTTGTTGAAATTGTTGCTATAATGCTATCAAAGTAATTGTTGATTCATTGTTGGTCTTCATGGTGGATTACTTGTATTGCTTTGGAGTGGTGCATGGTTTCTTCAAATCCTCACTTAGAGTAGATTTCATTTCATGTTGAGTAGAAGTAGTGTTTAGTTGAATGAAAGTGATTTTGGATGTTTCTTTGGTGAACTCGCTTAGACCAAACCACCAGTTGCTTGCTAACTGTAAGTTTGCCTTGCGTGGTCGAATGACATTTTCATGAACTTAACTTCGATTATTGCTTGCACATTGATATGCATCGATGGACGGTGTGAATGGAATGGTGGTAGTTTTTAACATCTTACATTTACCTTAGGAGATTGCACTAGTTTGGTTGACGTCGATGGCTAAACTAAGACTAGTAGAGTCACAAAGACATCCACAATTTCTTGCATTCTAGGAGTAGAGTAGATTCTCTAAACCCTTATCCCTTGCAGTTTGTTGGTTGAAAGAAGTTATAGTCAAGTTGGTACCCATTGAATGGATAGCGTAAGTCCCTTTGTGATAACCAACATATCACATCATAAAACTGAGTAAAAGTCCACAATAAGAAGGAACCTTGAGGTTGTCTCATTTGATCACACAAGTCACCTACATTGTTTAGCATATGAGCATCCTTATTCAAGAGAGTTGTAAATTTGCTGTTTCATCTCGAAATATTAAGTATTCAATTCTCTATGTTGCAGTGGAACAAAACTCACATCAACAGGTGGTGGATGGGGTATTGAGAGGTCTTTTTCAAATTCTGATTGGTGTTATGAACCACATCTCACGCGTTGATGAAGAGCAATTATTAACTTGTTGCTGGTTTTGTAATGGTTCATGACCATAGTCAAAATACCAACTCTAGGTTCCGAAGTTGTTATTAAATCTTGAAGTGCATCAAGTCTACATAATTCAACAACTCTGTGTACATTCGTAACCATTCTCCTAGTACCGATGAAGGTTTTAGATAACTCTTGAAAAGCTGATTGCTAGAGGAGTGAGGTAGTTATTATAACTACCTAGGAAACTAAGCAAAGAGTAATTGATAAATTCTTTAGAAACTGAAACAAAAGCTTCAAACAATGTGTTGATGTCCATTAGAGCGTAGAGAAGGCATTGAACTATTTGGCAAATGCTTGCACTAATTGTTTTTCTCATAACAAGTGATCATTGCAAGGTTTGCACAAAATACAATTTGTTGAGAAGGCAAGCGTCAATACTAATTCCATGACCTTTGCTATCCTTGTCCTTGTTCTATACAAAAATCTTTAAAAGCAAAAATATGAAGAGCCATCAAAGTGTAAGGGATAGAAGGTCTTTATCAGTTGTTGTAGTTGCAAGAGCGTTGTTAAACATGCATGCAATTTGTGAAACATAGCACACACAAACATAGACAACACAAAAATATGAAGAGCCATCAAATTGCTTCATCTTCATACATGTTCTTCATCTTCGTAGTAATCCCTCATCATTTTAGAATTCTTCCTTGGATGACTTGATATCTTCTCGTTGTCTTTTTGTCTTGCCTTGATCTTCGACTTTCATGTTGATATTGGGTTTCCTTCATGTTGGTCGTGGATTTCCCAAAGGAAATCCAAAATTGCGATAGCATTCTCCATTTGATCTTGAAGTCCTTTCTAAGAAGGCGAGTCTTGTCTCAAACTTGAACTTGCTTTGAATATTTCTAGGTCATTTTTTTGAATGTATTGATCTCTTCCTTTGCCTTGTTGAGAAATCCTCCACGTTATAATTGCATTGTTGAATCCTTCTTCATTCCTCACTTGCTTCCTTTCATCATTCCCTAATCTTCTTGTGGTGGAGCGATCCTTCTTTGAATGGTTTGATCTTGATTTCCTTGAAATGCTTGACTATTCCATCCTCATCCATGCATATTTTGGATTAAGGTTATGAATAAGAATTGAAATCCAAGTTTTGAAGGATTTAAAACATTTTTATGACTTGAAATCTTATAATTGCGGATTGGAAATCCTTAATTAGAATTTGGAATGTGGAACTCGGATTCAAAAATCCTTGATCTTCTAATTGACTTGAAAACCTCCTTTGTAATCCTTATGGTAGAATTGGAAATTCACTTTTCAATTCTGATTTTCTTCACTTGATTTTGATTCTGAAATTGCACTTCCTCTGCTTGATCTGGAATTTCACTTTTGCATTTCCAATTTATTTTGGAGAACCTCTTAAATGAATTTTCATGATGATCAATTCCCTAACCCTAAGCAATCAAATCCTTTGGATTTATAAAATATCATCAACTATGCAAGTGACCTGCACATCCTAAAATCTGGAAATGAGGTCTTCAGGTCTGGAAATGCACTAAGTTTGTGAGAAAATCGGATCCTTGGATTTTTAGAATGAAATCAAGACTTGAACAAATCTGATTTTCTTGAAATCTGGTTTGAAACTTTCCTAAATACATGATGCAAAGTCTGGAAATATACTTGATTTCATGATGGACGTTCAGTTTGCTGATACAATTCACTTTCTTCATCACAGATCTGTGTTTCTTATGACACCAAATTCACACTCCATTGCCTTTGGGTTTGGAATTCTCTCTTCAAATGATTATTTGATTTCTAAATTTCATTTTCAACTCTGATTTTTGTCCTCCAATCTGCTCAAATTCGCCTTTTATTGCTTCAAATCAGGGTGTTTCTGCTAGGGCTTGGTCTTCGAATTTACTCCTCTCCTTGAATTTGCTGTGGATCTGCTCTTGACTTAGGCGAATTAGCACTTGAATTATGTTCAAAATGATATCTTTGATTCTTCATTTATATGTCATCCATGCACATTTAGCACTTAGCAAAGGGGGTCGGCCAAGTCCAGATTCTCCTATTTTTGCTCACAAAATTTTTCAATTTCATCCATATTAGGTCAGCTAGGGCTTGTTCATGAAATTCGCCATGGTATAAAGGTAATTTCAGGCGCTCAACTCACCGCTCAATTCAAATTTGCATATTCTAAAAAAAGAATCTGTTCTTACTTCTTCAAATTCACATCTTTTTCCTAGATCAGCTTTGAATTGGGTTGCAACAATGTCTTTCTCCCTCGTTTTATATTGCGCCACTCACTTAAACTTCAATTTGTTGACATGGCCGACCTAGGAATCTTTATTTTTACCTTCAAATTTCCCTTTTTCTTCCAGCAGGTTTTGTGTAATGTCCCCTTTCTAGCCCAAGTTGTATGAGTTTGTTGTTAGCCTATTTCTCCATGGTCCCGTAGGCTACCTGGGACATTGAAAGGACTTTGAAGCCATTTGGCCGAGGTAGTTTTTGTTGTAGGTCAATCTAAGGTGTCTGGATGCAGTTTTGACATATTGTTTATAGTAAGTTAGTTGGGCCCGGTCGGTATCATCAGTGAATCATAGATGATATCTTGTCGATGGTAATTGTTAATATTGACTAGAGATTTTAATAATTGGTTGTGATTATTAATTTATTTATCAATAAAGTTAAGTTATAATGTTATAGTGTTACACGGGGATGCCCCCCCTAAACCCCAACGTTCTTGGAATGGGACATCCTTGGGAGTTGGGGACGCCGTTCCCAAGTCCCTAGTTGCACTGCTTGTTAGCGTCTGATTGTCGCTTGTCAGCCACCGATCGCCGCCCGTCAGTAGTTCCAATGATGAGGAGTTTGCCTTGAGGCCCGACCTCCCAAGGGATGATTAGAGGCCTCCCTTCACTATGTTTTGACATTTTGTACTTGTTTTGATATCATGCTACTCATTGTAATAATCTTTATGATATTTTTGATATAATAGAAATATTCCATTTGCCGATTCGCCAATTTAAAATTTTATTTAGTATTGAGTATTCTAATTTCTAATTAGTAATTCGATATTCAAAACTTCAATGTTCAAGTATTTACTATTTAGTATTTGGCATTTGCAATTTTGCTATTTCACTTCGTAATAGTCTTATACATCTTTTCATAACTAGCATTTTAAGTACCGCATGTATAGCATATAGTATATACAACACCCTGCCCTCGCCGTCCTCCTGCTGTCCCCAAATTGAGGCCCTTTGTCCCAACGTCCCGGAAATCCGCACCCCAGCTCCGCTGTCCCCCCGTCCCCGACAGTGGTGTAACTATGTAAAGTTAATTTAATAAGTTTAAATTTATTGATATGGGGACTTGAGTTAAAGGGAAATTATTTTAAGTGACATGGGAAAATATTAAATGAAAGCAAGCATGGAAAAGTTGTAGAAAAGCGTTTGCGAAAATAGTGCAAAAAAAACATTTGCGAGAAAATAGGAGAATCAAGCAAAATCAAGGAAAAATAGGGAAATACAGAAGTGATGGGGAAAAGTGGTTTTATTTATCCCACATTGGTAAGATGAGTGAATGAGCTTTTATGAGAGTGTTATAAAAGATTTCCTAGAACTCACTTTCAAGGAGGCTGGATGAAATAAGAAATTTATGAAATATTGGAGAGTTCTTCTTCAAGGATTTGTGAGGACAAAATCCCTCATGAATGACATTCTCTTCGCTGTCGAAAGGCACAGTCAAGAGGACCATTGAGCAATATAATTTGGGAATGCATTTGGAGCTTGCTTTCATGTATGAAATAATACTTCACATTTCATATTTATCAGATCAAGGAGTTCAAACTTACAGCAGAATTTGTGAGACGTGTTGTGAATAGTTTGAGTAATATATATACTCCCATAGACGTTTCCAGCTGGACTGCTATTGCTGGTAATAAATATAAATCAGTTTCATAAACTTATGATTGGCATACAAGTCTGAGAAACCCAGGCCAACATTGAGAAGTCTGAAGATATATCTTGCAGATGTGAGCTTTATATTGTATATAGTTCAAACTTTGGTTTTTTTAAGTTTCGAACCATATCTTAGCTGTCTGGAGCACTTCATGTGACTGTTCATATATTTCTGTAGAAGCTACAGCTCTCCATTGGATATTCAAACAATTGCTGAAGCAATACTAAGGGGGTTTAACATGGAATGCATATGTTGCTGGGCATTACCTCAGTGATACAACATTGAATGCAGATTTATATACATTGCTGAAGATACAAAACCATAACGCAGAAGGGGATTATATCAAAGGTTGCCATGACTAGTAGGAAGCCTAGTAGGAAGCTTGCATTCAATCATGAAATCAGAGTTTTGGGCAGCGCATGGGTATGTTGAATGATCAATCTGCTGTATAATATATACATGTATTACTTCATTAATATATCTGATTTTCTGTGTATTGTGCAACCCATTAAATTGGTTTGCAATAAGTGGTTGTTGTCTTGTTGGAAAATCTGAATGTGCTATCATTTCAGTTATTAATTATCAGTAATTTTGCATTCTGTATATGGTTCACTGTCACAAGCTTTGGTTCATAATCAAACAAGTAAACAAAAAAAAATCAGAACAAGGGCAATCATTACATTCTGCAAGATGAGCTGGAAATGCTGGGTGTGATTTCCATGTTGAGCTGGAAATTCCTTCATGCCTTGGGCGGGTTTTAGGTTGCTAGCTGGAAATGCAAATATTTTTGGGCAGAAATTAGCAAGTAAGCTGGAAATGCATTCATGCTTGGGCGGGAATCCATCATCAAGCTGGAAATCGCTCGAGGACTTGATCATTTCTTGCAAAGTGGGATTTAAAATTGCTCTCAACCTTGAGCGGGTTTTAGACTACGAGCTGGAAATGCTCTGTTGAATTGTGCAAATTTTGAATTTGATATGGAAATGCAATGAAACTTTAACCACCTCCAAGCTTTTCACTTAAATTTCTTTAGATTTTGCATATTCATTCAAGAATTTCACTTCTTTGTTCAAAATTTCCTTATTTTCTTGAGGATTTTGTAACGTCCCCTTTTTGGGGCACATTATTTCGTGCCTTATAGTTAGCCTTTCATCATGGTCCAGTGGGCTAACCGAGGTTTGGCAGAGGATCAGAGGGGTGTTTGGCCTAGGTGTTTTCAGTTTCAGGCCAATCGGATCAGTTTCCACAGGGTTTCCAGGGTGCTTACTATTTATAGTAAGTAGGAAGAACTCAGTGTTCCTGGCATTTCAGTAGTGGACTCGGAGCGTCTTGCCGAGGGCTTTCCGGCAAGCTATCACACGTCTCCATCTGAGTTCGTTTGGTCCTCCGTTTTAATGCCAGAAGATTCCTCACTTTATTTTATTATGTCACTTTATAACTAACGGTTATATTTATTTAAAAAGTGACTTTAAGTGAGAATATGAAAAGACAGAGAGGGGAAACTGAAGAGTCACAACCATTGCTTTAAAAGAAGGATTGAAGGCTCATTTGAGGCATGCTTAGCTTATGATATGATATTTTATCTCTTGGAGATATCAGGAAGCTTCAGCTTTCGAATTCAGCCTTCAGGACGGAAACCCTTTTGGCTCAGAGGAGGATTGGACGTAGCCCCAATTCGTCTCCGATGCGGATTCACTGCAGAGTTCGCCATTGCATTCACAGGTTCTTTTCTGTTGATTGTCATTCTGCTGAATATTGTAGTTTAGATTTTGGATTGTGGAAATCCCATTATTATTGTATTGCTGCTGTTCTACGCAATAATATTTGCTGAGGTTTTATTGGGATATTTGCTGGATTATTGTTATCGAATCAATGATTTATTGCACGCATTTAAATGTTTAAATCTGTATGAGATTTATTGGTAAAAATTGGGAAAATGGCCAGTTAGGGTCATTACAGTGGTATCAGAGCTGGTTTTCCTGCCAGCCTGTGAAGTCTTATCAGAAACAGATTTACAGAGATTTACGGAAGGGTTTTATGAGTAAAAGAATTCAGTATTATGTATTCTGATTATTGGACTTAGTAAGCAAGGGTACAGGTAACTTCCAGAAATTAAAATATCAGCTTGATTCGTGGCTTTACATTTAAAGAAATCTCAAAGTCACATATTCCTGGAGCTGGCAAACACACAGCCTGCTCATGCAGCAAGGGAATTAGTGAACCATTCTAGAAACATCTTGACCCCACGCCTTTGACTGCAAACTTAGTCTTATCTATCCAGCGTTGTCTAGACTCGGATGCCTCAGTATAGCTTCGGGCTTTTAAACACCAAGGCAGTGGGTCAGTTTAAGAGTTGCGGGTGGTGTTTCACATGGGACAGGGACTCAGAGCATTCTCGCTCCTACACGTCATGAACAGAAGTTACCGGGTCTGCAGACCTCAGGAATAGCATGCACTTAGTGCAGAGAAGTGGTGCGCGGGCACATACACGTTAGACAATAGACAAGTTAAATTTTTCGGGTTACCTTGGCACAATTATAAATTAAATTATATCTCAGCAGATGGTTGCGGGACCCGGTTTGTGGTTTTCGCCATAGGCGGCATGAATAGTTTTTACTTTTTTAATGTTTATGAATAAACATTACCGTCTAAAGGTGAAGCACATATATTTAGCCAGCATCAAGAGTAGACGATTAAATTCTTTTCTGTAAGCTGGGTGAATGAAATATTATAAGCAAAGGAAATAAATTCTGTGAATTACGGTGGTTATCGCTCCAAATCATATGCTCAGGAAATAGAAGTATGGATTAACGTTTTCAGCTGGAACACTCGACATTAGTCATGAATGTCCTTCTCTACATATCGGTCTGTAATAGGAGCCTTAACAGATTGTGGTAATATTCTTCCAGCCACGAAGGAACGTGTTTGGGAGACAGCAGAGACTGCGTGCTGTTCCTACGCATTAGCTGAGAGTGCTACGGTGGCAAACACCTTCACCAAATTCATTACGGGCCACGGCAGGTGCCAAGCACAGGAAGCGCAGGCGTCTATCGTTGCGTAGTAGACAGGGAAGGCCGTGAAGGGATACATCGGGGAAGAGCAGGTCACGCATCTGTATGTGGTGAACGCTGCAACAGCCAGCCACGGTGTGGGGAACTTGGAGCATACAGGGGGACCGATCGTGAGTTGAAGACTG
>JAGRRI010046016.1:0-10143 GCA_018584345.1 Thuja plicata
TGACAGACACCAGTGGATGGCGATGGATGAGTTTCGTGCAGAAAAGCCCTTCGCAATGCCCTTCACGATGCAGACAGAACATACACGATGCAGACAGAACCTAAATCGCAATGCCCTTCACGTTGGTTTCAGTCTTCGCAATGCAATGAAACAATGAAAACGCAAGAGCCTTTTTAAACGAAAACCCTCGCCGTTTCAGTCTTCGCAATGCAGATGCAGATGAAAACGAAAACGCAAAACGCAAAACGCGATAAACAGCAACCCTCGGTCCGCGAGAAAACCCGAAGATTGTAACGGGAAGATGACGGACCCGAAAAAACATAAAATTTGGTTGTGAAACAATGAAAACGCGAATTTGAAAACAAATTCCACCTTTTCACTGGGAAGATGGTGCCGCTCGTTTTCGGGGCTAAACCAGGTTTTGCGCACATAACCGGAATTGCAAAAAAGGGAACCAAACAGTGGATTTCATTTGTTTTGGGAAGCGTTGCCGCCAATTCTCGTCCAATTCCCGCAAACAAACGGGGCCTTACAAATAAGTGCTTAGCACTTCATCTCCTCAACAAGGAGTCTTTGTTCCGTTCAGTTTTGTTTTCATTGTTTCTGTCTGTCAAAGTTCAAGTCCGCTTCCATGGCATCTAATTCTGCTTCCCAAGAAATTGTTCCCTCTCCATCTACTTCTGCTACAACTACACGCTCAGTGGGATTGAGATCTCTGTTTTCTTGCGGCTGTAATTGCTTTAATTGCTGTTCAGTCCAATCCAATTCTATGCCATCTACTTCGACCACTGCTACTCAGGCTACACACGCCTTTCAAGAGATCACACCATCTCCATCTTCTTCTACTCTTACTTGTAACACTGAGCGTGAACCAGAGAATGAACATACAAATGCATCTGAAGGGATCACACTATCTACTTCTGATACAAATGCTTTTGAGAAAATTGAACCATATTCTTCTACTCTTACTTGTAACACTGAGCGTGCACCAGAGAATGAACATACAAATGCATTTGAAGGGATCGCACCATCTGCATCTACATCTGGTAGACCCACAATGCCAGAGAGAAAGCTACCATACGATGTATTTATTAATCACCGTGGCCCAGATGTCAAGCACACACTCGTAGCCACTCTCTATAAAACCCTTACTGTCATGGGGTTGAGGGTTTTCCTTGACAAAGAAGAACTTGAATTGGGGGATTTCTTGCCTGCAGAGATAGAAGAGGCAATGCGCAGTGCTTCGCTTCATATAGCTATCTTTTCCCAGAATTATGCAGAATCCCCATGGTGTTTGGCAGAGCTTGCATTCATGCTGAAGACGGGCACTCAAATTGTTCCTGTTTTCTATCATATTGAGACTGATGTTGTCCGATACGCAAAAGGAGTCTATGCTGAAGCGTTTTCCCGGCATGAAGAAAAGGGCAGATACACCACAAAAATGCTTGGTGAGTGGAAGGATGCACTCAAAAACGTTTCATATAATTTCGGTGACATTGTTCGTAATGAAGAGTGAGTACCAAATACTCTGCCTCCAGCACTCAACTTTTTCTCATAAATTATCCTCTGCATTTGTTGGATGTTTTCATTTCTGATTGTAAATTAAACATCAAGTGATGTGCCTCCTAATTCGTTTCGTTTTCGCTTTATAGTTGCTCTATTTCGTTGTTCATCTTCTGCATTTAGGGCCTTTTCAGTTTGTCAATTTCTGAAATGATTTTTTTTTTGTCCTGCTTCTTTTTGTCGTTGGTATAAATGTTCAGTGACGAAGGGAGGCTGCTCAAGAATATTGTAAATCGTGTTTTGAAAGAAATAAAAAATGTGCTATTTGAGGTTGCCAAGCATCCAGTTGGAGTAGATGAAACTGTCAAAGACTTTGAAAGGACAACACTTCAATCTGCAGAAAGTCATCCCACCGTGCAAATTGTGGGAATATGGGGCATGGGTGGCTCCGGCAAAACCACTCTTGCCAAACAGATATATAACAACAAATATCCAATTATGGACAAGTCTAGTTTCTTGTTAGATGTTAGAGATGCTGCTTCTAGAAGTAAATTGCATAAGAAACAAAAAAAACTTGTAGAGGACCTCGGTCTTCAAGGAGTATCAATTGAGAATATAGAAGAAGGAAAGAGGATTCTCAGCAGCCGATTGCAATCCATTCGGGTGCTCATCATCCTGGATGATGTAGATAATGTAGACCAATTGGATGCTCTGGTGCCCAAGAGGGACAGTCTTGGATGGGGTAGTCTCATTGTAGTCACTTCAAGAGAATTCGAAGTCCTTCGATCTTGGGGGATCTCATCAATTTATAAAATGAAAGCGTTGGATCCAACTCATGCTAAGCAGCTCTTTTGTTGGCACGCATTCTTGCAACCCTCTCCACATCAAGGATTTGAAGATTTGGTTGAAAAGTTCCTAAATGTTTGTGATGGATTGCCACTGTCTCTGAAAGTTTTTGGAGCACAGCTATATGGTATCTCCAACAAAAATAATTGGGAAACTCAATTGCACAAGATCTCTAGAATTTTACCCAAATATATCAAAGAGAGATTAAAAATCAGTTATGATGCCCTAGATGATGAGGAGAAGCAGGTCTTTTTAGATATTGCTTGTTTCTTTATTGGAGAGGAAAAAACTTCAGCCATTGCATCTTGGGACGGTTCAGGATGGAATGGTCTGCATAGTTGGGAACAACTTTTGCACAAGTGTCTTGTAGAGCCCGATGATGACTACATAAGAATGCATGACCACTTGCGTGATTTGGGAAGAGAAATTGCAATAAATCAGTCACCCTACCGATTGTGGTCTCCTCAACAAGTTATTAATGTTGATAATGTAGTACAGGTAAGATTAATACTTTTCTTCCATTCGTGTTTCCATGAAGTTTAATGTTTTTATAAATATGTGTTTGAATTTAAAAGGGAATTGCTATTCGAGGGATAATGGCCATAGCAAGAGGATCCACAAGCGATTGAGGAGTCTCCTGAGTGTTCGGTTTCACAGGGTGGAAAGCTCATAGTTAACACAAACAGAGGACCTTATAGCTTAGAACCCTCTTCCCTTGGATTAAAAATTCTTCATGTTAAAGGAAATTGTTATAATCAAGTAATTGGTGAGCTATCAAGAGAGCTGGTTTGGCTTAGCTGGAATGACATTCAGCACAGTAATCTCTGGTCATTGAATTCATTGAAAAATTTGAGAGTTTTAAAACTCGATGAGCCTTCTGAGAAACATTGCTTAAAAGAGCTATGGAAGACTGACAACAATGTAAGCATCTTCCTTTAATATGCTTCATTTTAAAGCTTTACTTTCATATTTTTATTATTGTTAAGTTTCATTTGATCTGATTAATGTTTATTGGCAGGCTCCTGTGCAGTTAAGAGAATTGGTTATTCGTAGTTGCGTACAATTGCAAGGAGTCCCAAAGTCAATAGGTTGTCTTAAGCATTTGAAAAAGCTGGTTATGAGTCTTACAATCAAGCTGAAGAGTCTGCCGGAAGAATTTTGTCTTCTGCAATCGCTGGAGCACCTGGAGTTAAGTAGTACAGTGCTGTCATCACTACCCAACAGTTTTGGTGATTTGAGAAACCTGAGGCATCTAGATTTGCGCTGCTGTGTGAAATTGAGTACGTTGCCCGTCTCATTTAAGGAGCTCACGCTCTTGCAACACCTCAACTTACAACAATGTTTTGAACTCACCTTAGAGTCGGACATTCTAGAAAATATGATGAAGCTTGAGTATTTGAATATCCAGGGTTGTGACCAATCGGAAGAGTTGCCTCGTCACATTATAAATCATGCCTCTTTGACAGAGCTCTCCTGTGTTATAAAGAGATTAAGGGAAGTTCCAGTGAACATCGGTCAATTGAGAAAGTTGCAAAGAATATCAATCGGAGGTGAATTGTTGACAAGCCTGCCGACATCCATGGGGGATCTGTCTTCCTTGACTTTGCTTCAAATTTCTGATTGTGCCAAGCTGAAATGTCTACCTGACTCTTTGGGGTGCCTCAATCACTTAATGAATTTATGGATAGAGGGTTCAGGAGTGCAATCCTTACCAAAATCAGTTAGGCAACTAGTTAATCTTCAAGAGCTGGTAATATCTGGGTGCCCAATAAGCGAATTGGATCTCGGGGCAGAGTTGTTTGCTTGTTTAGTGAGGATAACGCTAGAGAGAACTGAAGTGTCCAAGATCAACATATCTGAAGACACTTTTCCTGCACTTAAGAGTCTCTCACTTTGTCATAATGGCAATTTAAAGAAGATAGAAGTCCTACCAATTCTCTTGAGAGTATAGTTTTGGAAAGGAACCCCAAGTTGGAAGCCCTTCCCAGTTTTGCACAATTAGCTTTTCTCCGAACATTTGAACTCAGAGGCAGCTACGGAGTCAAGAAAGTACACGGTTTGGAACATTGCACAGCACTGGAGACGCTGACAGCACATTCGAGGTGGGATGAGGCAGGTATAGAAGGTTTTGAATGCATGGAAAGATTGACAAAAGTGCAGCTCCAAGCATTCAGCAGATCAGGTTTTGAAGGTTGCAATCAAAGCATGAAGGTAATAATAGTCTATACGCAATTAGAATTCTAATTATATTCAATTGATTGTACATTGGCTAATGTGATGAAATGCAATGGATTTGCAGAAATGGCCAAAAGAAGAAGTAATAGTCTGCACGCGGGCGGTCCTTGATGCGGCCGCACTAGTAAAATCCTTTGCCTTTCCCAATCTCTCTGTCGTTGACTCCTTCGCTGAACGGAAGATCGAATCCGACTCACCACTCAAATGGCCCTCCGGGGCTCCCTGCATTCTTCTATGTTTTGTTGTGAATTGTGAATCTCCACAAATTGCATTGCAGTTGGCCTACAGTGACGAGAATGAACAGAGTGAAGTATGGGAATGGGAGAACTGGATGGATTTGGAGGAGGGTAAATGGGTATGGACAGCGCTCTTCACAAAACATCCGCTCAACACACGATCACGGGTACATATTTCTTTTATAGGAGCGATGAAAGGAGAAGTGAGCGGAGTAGTTGTGACGGGAGAAGAGAAGAGAGCGAGAGAGGCTTTCACTCACTTACTGGCGTCTCTATCAAAATGATAATATCATTGGAACAAGATTCATATACATATAAACTAAAAGAGATCTTTTGGTAATTTGAAAACATTTTTTCTGTAAAATAATTTTATATTGGGAAAGAGAATATACTATGAGTTAATTGATATTTGTATGATGATTAAGCTAGTGTACAATTTATCATTAATATTTTTGAAAAAGAAATGTATTTTATTTGTTGATTGTGTCTCTTTTGAATATCTCTTACCAAGGAGGACTCGCTAAAGTATAGACAAGATTGGAAAGATGCAATATTGAATTTGCATATGGAGACATATGTATGTATGTAAATCAACAATTTAAAGATTGTGTAGAAGAACAACAATAATAAATAAAATATAACATATATTCTAAATTTACATAGCATTTTAACTTTTTTTATTGACATGACAATAGTGATTACATTGCCTAAGACAATCTTATACATAATAAGTAAAGGGGCAATTGATACTCACAATTGACTACCACTTTTTAAACACCCTTTTACTATAGCTAAACATATAAGATGGAGACTTTTATAGGTATTGTACATAGTGAAAATGGTTAGTGTGCAAATATGAAAAACTCAACCACAAAAAAAACATTAAAATCATATTTAAAAAAAAATCTAATCACTCAATGAAGTTTTAAAGATAAATTTGCATAAACTTAATGTGAAAACATAAATAACAAATCATTGAAATTCAATATCACGCTCTATTGTTCCTCTTTCTCCTGCAATTAATGTTGCTCTTGATATGACACTTGCACTAATAACATTCGAAAAACAAGTATGGAAAAATTTGATAATAACGAGGATACTTGAATCCTGATTAGCCAAAAAAGGAAGAAGAAAGCCTATTTAATAGAAAATTGATTCAAAAAATGGACAAAATGAAACACAAAAACCACTTTAATATTAAAATATTCAATATGCAAAATAAAAGATAATAAGGCATAAATAAATAAAAATTATTTAAGTTTAAGGGGACATTAGGACATAGGGAAATTAATTAACTGATTAATTCTGTAGGAACAAACATTCAGACAATAATTAAATAATTGTTAAAATTATTTAATTAAACATGCCAAAATGACACAATACGACATGATGACTAAAATATATGATAGGATGATTTTTTATAAAAAAAATGGCCTAAAATGATAAAAAATGATTAAAAAATGAACAAAATTGACCAAAACCGACCAAGGACATTAAAGATGGCAAAAGGGGGGAGCGACGATGACCATTTTTAAGAGTCTACATTTCGCCCTTTTTTGAGGAAATATAATTTTCTAAGCATTGTTTCAAAGATGTTGTGAAATCAAGATCGTCCTATAGAGAATATATATGAGTGATGTACTGAAATAGATTCCCGTTGTGATTGATCTTTTCACCAACCATCGATATGCATTTATATCTTTTGAATAGTCATGTCTATGAAGAGCCATGACCATACATGGCTTATGCTACGTAGGGTCATGACCCTTCATAACCGATTGTTAATATTAACTGCATTATATCATATATAATAGTAACCCAACACATATGAAAGATCGTCACCTTTCATAATAAAACACAAAATGAATGGGCCCATAAAGTCACACATATGACATCCACCTTGACTCTTCTCAGAGGGTAGATCCTGTTGGAAATACAATAATGGGAAAGAAAGATACTGAGAGGAGGGGTGAATTAGATCTTGAAAAGTAAACACTTAAAACAACCTGATCCACATTCATACATATATGAATCTAATGTGATCTCAAATAGCATCCACACCATGAAATAAATAACACACAACACAATAACTTGGTAACCCAGAAACCCAAATAGGTAAAACTGGGGTGGGGATGACACCCACAAAAGTCTCCACTACTGCAGTAATAAAGTGTACCTGTTAAGGTTACAATGTTTGATTACAAAATGTAATCTACCCTGTTAGAGGTCTGCCCGGTTAAGAGCTTTAGATCATTACAATCTACCCTATTAAAGGATTTAAACTTACAATGAAGTAAGCACTCTGTTAAGAGATAAATAAAGGCCTGCTAAAACCACTATGTTAAGAGATTTTCACCTTATACAATGATTAAAAAGTCTCAAGTATTGATCCTTCGATATGCACTCTGATGCTGATAACAGATCTCCTCTTTTCAGTATCTCTTCTGATCTTATAATCTGATATACCTTTACTCTGTTGTTCACTGTGTTATGCTCTACTTGATCTCTACTTATGAACAGAATAACCCTTTGTGCGTTTCACTACAAAATGCAGTCTCTTCAACAACTCCTTCTGCCTCTTGCACATACATGAAAAAAAAAGGGTTTTGAAGCAATCTAATATATCTATACATATCTGATAGTGAGATCTAGATCAACGATCAAGATCCAATACCCATACCATGATGGTATTACAATTAATGTTTACAATGAGTAATGCATAGGATAAAATAATTAAATGCATAATTACTCCGTATAAAATATTAAATGCACACATAAGTCGGCCCAAAAAGCTTATACAATTCGGTCGGATCACTTATCCTTGAAGTTTGTATCATTCCTGACATGTATACAAAAATTGTCCTGCTCAGCATTTAGCATCCCTGTCTACTCGGCTCGGCAATGTAACTCAGCTCAGCAATGTAACTAGGCATATTGAAAAACTGCTCGGCAATGTTGCTCGACCTTGTATAGTTTTAGCTTAGCCACAGTGATAGCCAACTAAAACTGCCTAATGAAATGACTAAGTGTTGGGCACTAATCATCAACAGAACTTAGAGATTAACAGATCCACCATGGCTCATCACAGAGAGTGGAAACCAAGACTTCCACCTTAGACTTGTCTATCAAAGACAAGAATCATTTAAGATACAAAATGAAGGATCACTAAAACTGAAACCTTCTTTTCAGCTAAGGCTTTACTCCTCAACATACCAAGGTTATCTAAAAGTACACAATCTTCTTTCTAGCAAGCAGTTTGGTAAGAATACCGGTCGTTTGTTCTCCACTGAATTGCATTTGTTTGCACTATCTCATAGTCTTGGTGAATTCTGAGCTTACAAAGTATACACCATCTTGACATGGTACACTCCCTCTAAATTTGTATGACCAAGATCCTAGGGTGCCAACTTAATTTGATCTTCTAGCTTCTCCCTCTAACATATGGCCTTCTCAAATGGTAATAATCATAATTCTCTACTACAATTTCTTGATTAGTAGAGAACCAACAAACATGGTCTACTCCCTCTATATCAAGATCCTCGCATGTCTACTGATGCAGATCCTTTAGTTTCTCCCTCTGTTATGAAGGCATATTCTTTTTATATACTCAACTCAGTGTCACTGCATGATGTCACTTCATAGCTTCCTTCCTGAGAGAACTAATATGAATAATTTGAATAATCATAAGGTTACATCGGCTAGCATAAGATGCATTTTGATCTTTTCTAGGGCCACAACATTAACACTCCCTCTTGGACTTGAGAGAAGATAATAAAGACCTCTAGTATGATGTTTATCTCAATGAGTTGTAGTCTCATGATCTATGGAATGCCTTAATCAGGGATTATATCCACGTGCATCTCATCGACGATTCTATCCATGAGTTCCCACTACTATAATCTCATAATTGTTTTACCTGCAATAGTGAACCCCCTCTCAATCAATATTATCAAGTTTGTCACAAGTTGACTGAATCATTTATTTCCTTAGAAGCTAAATTTTTCCAACTTCTTGACCTTTCTAAAGATGTTAGACTCCCTCTAAATCTGGATTTCACATGCTTTCATCCTTTTCAAATATTTTTAAGTATTTCCTTTCGTAAGGTGAGCCCATTAATATGATAATCATATCCATTGTCCTTCTTCATAACATATCGGTTTCATTCTGATCCTTATGTTAATTTTGTTCTTTATTAATCACATCTCATTATGATATCCACCGATTCGATGTTGACTTCATATATTATCAGTATTTGATTATGTTAATCATTGGTTCCTATCCCACTTATACAATCCACTTTTTCAATTAGCTTAGATAGTTGGGACAATTACCTTCACTTATCCTTCTCACTTCATCGAATGATGTTATGCATGATGTAAATCATGTGTACTTGATTTCTTGTATGATTGAACTTTTTGGTCGATTAGTCAATAGCGATTAACCGACTATGACTATTGAATCGACATTGACAATATTTGTCTTTTTATGCTTATGTGGTGTTTTTTGTTATTATTGATCCTTACACTTCATTGAGAAGAGAGGTAAGGGAATGGGAAGAGACTTCACATGGGTGCAGTCCATCGGAGTCCTCTTCGGCGGTAATCACCAGCTCTTCCTGGTGGGAGCCAACAAGGTGCCCACCTGGGACAATTCCCTTGACCACCTCACCATTGCCTTGGATGGCAATTCCATCCAACTTCCTAACTATGAGGGAGCCACTGCCACTCTTCCCCTCTCTTCCTCCAACCTCACAATTGTTGATCTGACAAAACTAATGGCACGACCGTCGAAGTGGAGAATAAGTTTATGATTATAGCCCGCGTGGTGCCGATCACTCCAAATGAGTCTCGAATCCATAACTGTGGGATTAACTCTGAGTCAGAGAACTACTTTGCGCATTCGGAGGTGAGATTCAACTTCTACTCTTTCAGCACCCATGTGAGCGGCATGCTGGCAAAGACGTACAAAGCAGAGTACAGGAGCCCCATCAACTTGGGTGCCACCATGCCTGTCGTGGGAGGTGAGACCGACTATGTGACCACCAATCTCTTCTCTATTGACTGCAAAGTCATCCGATTCGTCTCTCCCAACAATGAAATCAATTCTTTCTCCATCCTCAACCTCAACTGTGCAGGGAGGCCCAATGGTTGCTGTAACCACCTGAATTTGGTCTGTCGCAACTATGGACCCTATTTGCCCTAAGTGTGA
Organism: Thuja plicata; assembly: GCA_018584345.1. Taxonomy (NCBI): domain Eukaryota; kingdom Viridiplantae; phylum Streptophyta; class Pinopsida; order Cupressales; family Cupressaceae; genus Thuja; species Thuja plicata. Next base: position 10,029 of record JAGRRI010046016.1, read on the forward strand.
TCATGCCCTCGAGTTATGTCCAAATGACCCTGTTACTGCTTGACATAATTCTTTTAATCGATTTAATGTCCTAGGTGATTTTTATCACTGATTTATATTATCTATTGTAGCCATA
>JAGRRI010046023.1:0-10570 GCA_018584345.1 Thuja plicata
TATCATTACTAATCCAAATTGAAATTAATCTAATTATGCAATTTAAGCTCAAAAGCATGAAATAATCAATGCAAATTTCACTATAGATTTGATGCTCTCAAAAATCATCCTCCCAAATGAGGAAAAATGGGTCCAATATATAGAAAACCATGGAAAGAGGGTGAAGATTTTCTTAAAAAGAAACGGTTGCCTCTTCATTTTCAGGAATTGAGATTGAGACAAAAAAGCATGAATTATTTAATAAAAAAGGATGGATTATTGCCACATGAGTGACCTTTCATATAAAATTATGGAATTCTTTTTGAGGATAATCCATTCAATCAATTAAATAACTATTCAATTCCTTTTTATGTATATTAGCTTAAAGGGGGTGAAATTAATTTAATTTAAAAGCACTTAGGACTTTTAGAATTAAATCAATTAATCATAGGGATTTTTATCTAATAAACCTTGATAATTTAGGAATTAAATATAATGTCAGATTTATGCAAATTTGGGTTTTCTGCATTTGAGACTCAGTCAATTAAAGTCAATTAGGAGAAGAATTTGCCTAGTACAATAGGACTTCGATGATGAGAAAATTGAAGGAATGCACCAAAATTGATTAGGATTATTAGGTGCCAATTTTGGGGTGTTACAGAACCTTTGTTAAGCATCAACACTTGACTCTATGATTCCCAAGACTTGAATCAAACAAGGAAAATTCTAATTGTTGAGGATTTAGTCCTCCTTCTTCATTGAGCTGCACAAACTCAGGTGGGTGTACCTTTTACAATTTACTGCTTCTCAGTAAAATTGACAGTGGATCAAGGATTTGCACTAATTTGCTCTTGCCTTTTACTGCAACAATTGATAACACATTCTACAAATGAACATGACCAATCTTATACAGATCTTTACAAGCCAGACCATGAACTTGACAATAGCGAATACCAGTGAAATAAGGATTCTCACCCTTCTTCTATTCGAGTTCTAGACTCAGGCAGGCTAACCTAATTATTCACTCTCCAAGGAATCAATAAAATTACTTGTATTCTCCAATACAAACGATAAAAATCTATGTTCTTTAAACCTAAATATAAAAGGATTATTTAGATTTAATATTGATGATGATAACTACTGGCGGAATCTAGACCAATGCCTAATCTAGGGAAAAGAGTCAAATGGAATATGCATTCACATAAATTTATTAATGCAAACACACATGGAACTCAGGTGAAATGTCTTACAAACTAGCTTCTCATTCCTATACCCATGTATCAGATTCTTATACTAATGTTCAACCCTCTGAAACTACTTTTAAGATTTACTCCCTCCTTGAAAGAAACTTAAAAACAATCCCACAATTACCTTATAACTAGTGTATTTAAAATGCCTTACATATTAAATACACAAGAATTCAAACACAAATACAAGAAGACATCCTAGATATAAAACAAGAACTTCCATTGTATTTTATTAAAATATCTCTGCTAAATATATAACATTTAGGCTCAGGGTTTTAGCCCTCTTTTGCATTTGAGCATTGAACTCTAGGAAGGGTGCCTAAATGCATGTGTATTACCCTTTGTAATACTCTTAATTGAGTATAGTACTTTAAACATAGTACATCATCTTGTGGGTTTGATCCACACCGTGGTTTTTCCCTTAATTGGGTTTCCATGTCAAAAATCTTGGTTTTATGTATTCATGTGATGTTGTGGATCATTGCTTTCATGCTCAACTTTCAGATCTATGGTTTATTCAAACTATACTAAGTTTTTTTTGGTTTCAAGTTTTGGGACATAACTGATTCACCCCCCCCCCCTCAGTTGTGTGTGTTCTGCCTTGTTCTATCAGCTTTGAGTGCTATGATTATGTCATCCATAATCTTTCGTACAGGTACAAATGTGTTATGCTCTTGTGATATCAATTTGGGAGTTTTTTTTTGTCTATTTACCATGAACTTTGTAATTATTTTATAAAGTGAATTGCATAAGGAAATGGGTCTATATTTTTAAATGGTTGAGCACTCTTCTTTTTTGAGGATGAGGACAATGTTCTTTTTGTTGAGATCCTTTAGTAATGTTGACTTCTTCCATCACTCTTCTACTAGCTTCCATATCTCATCTCCCATAAATTTCCAACAATTCTAAAAAAGTATCGGTGAGAAGCCATCTAGAGTTGGAGGTTTATCTAGACGCAATGCGAAGGTTTCTTTTTTGACTTCTCCTATTGTTGTTGGTTTCATCAAGAAATCATCATGCTCTTTTGTCATTAAATTGGGGAATACTTTTTGAAATTTTTTGTGTAAATTCTTGGCCTCCCCTTCTCTACCAAGTAAATTCTGAAAGTGCTATACTCCTAGTCGCTGAAAACTTATCATGTCCATTATAATTATATTTCCGTCTTTCCTAATTTGCGAGACTTTTTTTTATTCCCTACTTTATTTTTTGTGTGTTGTGGATAAGTTGGGTGTTTTTGTCACTTACTTGCAACCATATTTTTCTCAACTTGGACCTCTAGTATATCTCCTCTCTTGCAGGGATTTCTTTATATTTGTTCATTATAATTTTCTCTTTGATGTGCTCACTTTGTGTAATGATTGTGCTCATTACAATTTCACTAAGAGAAATTGGCTCTGCTTCCAATCTTAATTTTTTTAAAGATGTTGCCAAACACTTCCTTATTCCATGAGTTTTCCTTTATCCTCCTAAGTTTCTTATAGAAAATACACCATTTTGTTCCATTTTCCCTTGCTAGTTCCTCCCACCATTGCTTTAGGTTGGCTAATATATTATCACAGCCACATTTTTCAAATCTAAAATGTGACTTAGGACCTAAAGCCACTTCTAAAATTTATAGATATATTGGGAAGTGGTATGAGATGAGATTTGAATATATGAGATATGTAGGTAGTGTCAACCAATTCATCCATGCTTCAGTGATAAGAAATTAGTCCAATCATTTTTCTATGTTTGCGAAGCCAATTATGTGATTGTTCCAACTGTATGTTTTGTTTATTGGTATGCAATCTATCAATCTATTCCTCTCCAAGAAGGATAAGTAGCATTTATGTGATTGGGTGGTTCTTCCTAGACCCCCCATGTTTTCCTTTGTTTCTAATATCATGTTGAAATCTACATCTAATACAAATTTGTCCTAGGCTATATGGATTTGGTTGTTGATTCTAGTGCATGCTCTTATCTTGTCTTATGTTTTAACTGGTCCATATATATAAAAAGAAATGAACTCCAAATCTAAGTTTAAGCTTTTGAACTTTGTTTCTTGCCTGTTTATAGAGGAAATTAAAATATTGATGGGACACCTTGTTTGCACACCATAAAATCCCCATTCCTCCCAAGGATCATGTGACTTCTAAAAATCTACCACTCTTTCCATTTTAGTGTTTCGGGAAAGTTTGCACTTCCCATAATTTTTTATTTATTTCTTGGAGTATCAAATATGACTTTCTTGCGTCTGAGAAGTTCTTAACAAAGCACCTCTTGTTAGGGGTGTTTAATCCCCTAACATTGCATGAGAGAATCTTTATTGATCTCTAAGGGAGATCTTTCCTCCCTTATAGCTAGATATTAGCATGTATTATTTAATTGATATTTTCTCACACTTAAGTGTGTCTTCATCTCTTTTCTGTTTGTGTATTTTTCTCCCTTTCCTCCTCTTTATTGGTCCATCAGTTTTAGAATTCACTCTCTTCATATTACAAATGGACCTCCAAAATCTTACCCTAACATTCAACTAGAGAATACAATTAGGCCTTGGGATTATTTTTGGTTAGGGCTCAATGAAATTAATGCATTTGATGTGTGTGAGAGGCTAATATTTGTAAATGAAAAGTAGTATAGAGGGATACTAAGATGTAGGCAGATTCACAGGATGAAGCAATCTCACAAAAATAAGTTTTTTATGATCTTTCCAAAAACAACTAGAAGAAGTGTCAGTGCACCTTACAAGGTGCCTCATACTGTGGGTAATTAAATAGAACAATATGAGAATATAGATCAAAAGAAAGTGGTTTTCTCAGCTCAGGGGGAGACCAAGGTAGAACAAAACAAAACCAATATACCCACAATATACAAGGAGGAATTGGAGGATAGGACATGACCACAACAGTCAAATGAATTATATGTAAATGAAATCATGATGTTGAAAGAGTGACTTGACTTTATAGAATCAAAGGAAGAATTTGGGGAATCCAAGTTAAAAGAAATCACAGAATTTAATAAGAATCTCAAAAAAGAAAACAAGATGCTCAAAGAGAAAGTTACAAAATTGCAAATCATCATGGAAAGGGGAGAAGAGGAGTTGATTTATATAAAACTAGAGTTACAGAAAACAAGAATGATAGAAAAGGAGGGCTTAGAGTATATAGAAATAAGTGTGCACAAAATAAATTAAAGAAATTCAATCATCAATGGAAAACATCATAATAAAAACTGTATAAGGGAGCACATAGAAGCAATCAAATCTTGGGCACAAATTATGAATTATCCATCATTTGAGAAAAGAGAAATCATAGAAAAAAAAATTCAAAAAATAATTAAGAGAAGAAAAAGACAAGAAATACAAGGTTGCAAATTTTATAATCAAAGGTTTGAAGGACTTCGACGAAAAAGAAATGATTGAGGTTTTAGTAAGAGATTTTCTTAAGGATGGGCTGAAGTGATCAGGTAGTATTCAATAGGCAAATAGTTTTGGAAAGAAAATAGTTGACAACAAAAATAGACATGCAATGGTTACCTTAATATGCGTGGAAGACAATATTGCAATCTTAAAGAAGGAAATTCCTAGAGGCACCTAGTTTTACTTTGAGGAAGACTTGATGTTTGCACAACAAAAGGAACAAGGAAAAAATGGAAAAATTTAAAACAGAAGGAGAAGAAGGAAAATGGACTTGTTTGAAAAACAATGAAGCCCAAATCAACAATATGCCTTCACATAAGAAACAAGAATGCGGGGCCCCACATGAGTATCTTCATATGGTAATTTAGAATTGTAGAGGATGCTGGTGGAGGAGAGGACAAAGGTTGGGGTCCATAGTAGAAGAGAAAGACATTATTATTCTTATAGAATAATACAAAAATGATGGTGGAAAAGTTCTAAATTTTTGAAGGTTACAACAAAATTTCAGCCTGGAATGAAGGATCTCAAATAGGTAAAGGATATGGAGGGATTGCAGTCTTAATCAAAAAAATGTGGGGATGTATTATAAATGTTGAAAAAGAGGATCCAAATAAGTAATTTATATGGTTGAAAATATAAAATAATGAGGTCACAATTTGGTTGGTTGCATGTTACTTCACCCCAAAAATTGAATGTTCTACAAAAAGAGGAATGTTGATAATGAAGATCCATATGCGGCATTACAAAAAAGACATATTTCTTTAGCACTTTTGGAATGTGATTTTAATGCAAGGATGAAAAAAAATCAGGCTATTCAGTTGGTCGACGAGAGAGGCAGATACAAAAATTCATAATGGCTAGAGGCAAATAAGGACCATATTTGGGAAAAGGCTTCTTAAGATGGACAAGGGAATGTGCCTTATTTTGGAACAGAGCTTCTAGGTGTATGTAGCTTGTATAGATTGGTTATTTGTAATGGAATGAAAATTTTTCCATGATCTAGAGGTATTACTTGTTAAGTATATGAGGGACAAAGTGTAGTGGATTTTGTTTTGTGCTCTCAAGATTCTATTTCTAGAGTGCTAGATTTTAATATTGGGACCTACCCCTTTGAGTTGAAATCTGATCATATGCCACTCTTCATTAAATCTAAAGTCCACAATAACAATATTAAAAAAAGAGAGAACAATCTCTTGCTTAAGAGAGAGCATCCACAAGGAAAAATCATTGTGAATTAGGAAAATCAAGAGTTATTTTCTGCCTCTTTGGATTAATATCTTCTAATAGCAAAATATGAAATCTCATGCAAGGATGTTAGAGAAAGAAAGACTACATCTACAACCGCTTGTTGGTTCCTTTAATTCACAAACCTCTAAAAATGTGTAAAAGGTCCAAGCTTAAGAAGGGAGTTAACAACACTTTTCAATCTAACCCATGGTATGATGAAGATTTGAAGGTTGCAAAAAGAATAGTCAAAGATAATTAATCAGATAAAGAAATAAAAAGAATATTTGAGAAGTTGATGAAATCTAAAAAGGAAAGCAATGTGATCTCAAGAAGAACATAATTAATCTATTTGGGTAAACACAATCCCAAAGTATTTTGGAGAGAACTTCAACAAAGGAGAAAACAATATTACAGTTGTTTGATAGTTAGACTATGCAAAGCTCCTCTATGAGAAGATACAAGATAAAAGTAGTCCTCCCTCGATTAATACTTCAACCAAACTCTTCTCAGTGGAAGATGCTAAACAAGGTATAAAGAGCCTAGCAAGTAATAAAGCACAAGACATTGATGGACTACAAGTTGAATTCTTAAAGTGGGGAATGAAGTTGCTTTCCCCTCACATACAAAAAATCTCAATAAAGTCACTCGGAGTGGTTTTCCAATAGAATGGACTACAAGCATGGTTATCCCTCTTCGCAAGAGTGGAAACTTTAATAACCCTTCTAACTACCATGCTATTATAGTCAATCCACTTCTTGGTAAGATATTTGGGAGCATGATAGAGAATAGAATCAACATTTAGGCAAAAAAAGAAGAAAAAAGAGTGAAAAGGCAGGTTGGCTTTAGACCAAGACATTCTACCATTGACCACTACACCACTCTTAGACACCTTATTGAAAATTTTTGGTATCTCCAAGGTAGAGACTCCTTTTACTATTTTCGTAGAATTCAAAAAAGCCTTTGACACTATTCCTAGAGACAAACTTTGGAAAAGAATGGAGGAACTCGAGATTCTGAATGAGCTTAGGGAAATAGTGCATAGACTTTATATGCAAGTTAGAGCTAAAATATGAAATAAAGAAGGTTTGTTGGAATACTTTGGAAATGATATTGGTTTGAACCAAGGATTCCCCCTCTCGCCCACTCTATTTGACTTGTATATTGATAAACTTGAAGAATGGTTAAACAAAACTATTGGGGAGGGTGTCTAGTTTGTTGATTATGTGGTAAAGTTACTTCTTTATGTGAGCGATCTCATTCTAATTTCACAAATTGCTCATGATTTGAGAGAACACTTGAAAGCTCTAGATATATTTTGTCAAGAGGTTGGGATGCAGGTGAACACTAGAAAAAATAAGATCATGATTTTCTCTATAAAGAGAAAGAATTAGCAAGTTAATTTCATCTTTGAAGAACGTTCATTAGAGATTGTAGAGGAATACAAATACTTCAGAATTGATTTTCACAACAGGGTTAGTTGGGAGACTTGAACTGCACAGAGGGCTTCTTTCTTGCTGCAAAATAGGTGTAGACAAGCAGAGTTATGAGATTGGAAAATCAAGAAACTCTTTTAGGTCTACTTGTCATGCTGGTTGTCCTCTATGATTATGAGGTTCGGGGGAGCAACCTATCAATTCACAAATGGAAGCAAATAGAAAGAATACAAAAACATCCTATCACTAGTAGCCTCAAAGTCAACTCAATGGTCCCATATGAGATTCTCTAGGTTGAAGCATGTATGTTTACAATGGAGGCATCAATGGTAATTTGTTTGTTAAGCTATCTAAATAAAGTTGAAACTATGGATAAACACTATTGGCCCGAGTTGCTTGTCGAGGAGAGGTTGGTCCGTAGAAAAAAGACGTTGATGAAACAAAAAAGAAGTGGACGAGTATGTGGGACATTGACATGCAAAATGTCACAACAATAATGAAGAGATAAAAAGATACGTGTTAGAAAAATTCAGGTTGCATTGTGGACAAAATAATGGGGCAAAAAAAAATGATTATGTGAAAGAGTTCAATCCCACTTAGGATCGTGACAAGAAAGATTACTTGCGGGTGGAAAATAAGGGTAAGACTAGATTGTTAGTGGCACAACTAAGAACTAGGTCTTATCATCTAAGGTGTGAGACAAGTCGATGGATGGTTCCCAAAAAGATTTGGGAAGAAAGCGTTGGAGATTTGATTCTGAGCAGTTGATTGATTGTATGTTTGTCATTGATGACAACATATAATACACAGTAGTAATTCTGTATGTACTTATTAGAATGATGATATGAAGACTTGCATGGATAGATACATGTTTTTGACATGTTTATTATGTTATGTTCATACACGCAGACCCAGATATGATGTTTCAGTAAAGTTATGTAATTCTGTTATTGGCAGTTACAGTTCTGGAAGTGTAACTGTTTAGGGCCGATGTATATCACGTGTTTCTTGAGTTGTGCCTATCTTCTATATATGCGTGTGTATATTCATGATTAGTTATGATTTGATGATATTAATCCAAAGGTGCTAAACGTGTTTCAAGAAGATTGCAAAGTTAGAGTTAAATTGGTGAGGCCGACTTAGTGAAGCGTCGCGTCTATTCAGTTTATACTTGCGCAGTTGTAATAATGCTTGCATGCTTAGTAGAACCAACAAGGATGTTATGAAGAGTTGTCTTACAGGTCCCATGATCTCATACTTTGAGGAAGATACTTATAGCAAGTCAAAGGTGACACGCTAAGTGTGAATGATTCAAAAATATAAGAAAGATGTATAGAGTAGATTATCAGAGTTGGTTCATTCATCAGGAGTCTATGTGAAGAAGAAATGAAAGATTGCAATACACTGGAATTGATTAAGACAGTAGGTCTACTCTACAGTTCATCATCAGATATAGTGCATATTTTTTATACCGAAGGTTGTAGCCTTCACTATCAAGCAATGAGCTTTTGGACGGTGAGTCCACCACCCCTAACAGGGTTATTTGTAAAAGACTCCTAACAGGGTCCGACCCTTAACCATGTCACTATACTTATTGCATTGTAAAGTAAAACTCTTAATAGGGTTGAGATATATTCTAACAGGGATTACTATAAACAAGTATAGTTCATTGTGGGTGCTAATTCCCACCGGGGTTTTTACCATTTGGTTTCCCCGTAATCAAATTGTGTGTTGTGTACTGTGTTATCTGATTAAGCATTTACTTTGTTGTATTCTAAAGTTAAAGAAGTAAAGTTACTGATAAATGATTCACCCCCCCCCCTCTCAGTTATCCTTTGAGAATATTCTTACAATTGGTATCAAAGCCAAGTGCCTTGGAGAAGAAGCCTAACAACTTAAGGTAGATCAGATGTCTTACTTCAGAAAAGAAAGCCCTAAGTTCGATGGAGAAAATTATCTGGATTGGATAAACAAAATGATAACACATCTATAGTGTGTTGGCTTTGAGATCTTTGAAATCGCTACACAAGAGGTTGTAATTCCATCTCTGAAATACCTTGCAAAGGATGATGCTAATAACAGACAAAAGGATATATTTACACATAATGCAATTGCTAAAGAAGCCCTAATCAACGCCTTATCTGACAATGAATATTCTGAGATCAAGAAAATTGACAGAGCATATACCATATGGAAGTATTTAGAAGATATGTTTGAAGGAGATATTCAAGCAAATAATGCACGCAGGAAGACATGGAAGAAGAAATACAACAGTCTTGAGATGTTACCTGAAGAGAACATTAGAGCTTACAATCAGAGGATAAATGAAGCAGTCTCTGGAATTAGAAACAATAGTGGAGAAATATCAGAAGAAGATATAATGGACAAGTTTCTAACTAGTTTAACATCAGACTATGAAAACAAGATCAGTATTCTAGAGGAAACCATGCAATTCTCACAAAACTTTAAGAGAGAGACCTTGATCAGCAAAATCTCTGCATTTGAGATATCAAGATTGAAGACTAAACTTAAAATTGAAACAACTTTCAAAGCCTCAGTCCATGGTAAGAAATCCTTACACATCTCCAGTCATAATGAGAAAGAAGAAGTTGATGAAGAACTTGAAGAAATCATTGCTATGATTTCTAGAAGAGAAAAGAAAGGTAAAGGAAAATATGAAGGACAACTTCCATTCAAATGTTTTTCATGTAACAAGATTGGTCACTTTGCATCTAAGTGTCCCACAAGACTCAAGAAGTTCAGATCTGATTACAAACCCAAATATAGGAAGGAATGTTATCATGCTGAAGAAAGTGTAACTGATGAAGATTCAGGAGAAAATGAAATTGGATTCGTTGCCCTTAGAGACATGGAAAGGTTGCTTGAGGAAATGGACATTGAAGATGAAAAGGAAGAACAAGAGCTAGCCCTAATCTCCAAAGCAAACATCAGAACTAATTGGATCATTGACAGTGGATGCTCCCATCATATGACATGTGACAAAGAAAGATTTGTTCAGTTAGACAAATACAAAGGTGGTATGGTTAGATTTGGAGATAACACTCCTAAACCTATCATAGGCAGAGGTTCTATCGCTTTGGATGGAAAGAACAAGACAGATGATGTTCTATATGTTGATGGATTAAATCATAACTTGCTAAGTGTTGGACAACTACTTGACAAGGGTTATCATTTGGAGTTCAAAGAAAACAAGTGCATCATTAACAACAAGGATGGAGACATGATTGCATTAGGCTCTAAAACAAAAGGTAATGTTTTTCAGCTCA
>JAGRRI010046047.1:0-10649 GCA_018584345.1 Thuja plicata
TATATATATCCAAGCAGAATTTAAAAAAAAAAAAAAAATTTTTTTTTTTTTTTTTTTTTAACATTGGTCAAAATTTCGACCAATCCCAGAGTTCATTTCCACCAACGATTGGTCAAAATTTCGACCATTACACTAAAGATTTCGACGGCAATGCTATGCTTTCCACCAATGTTTTGGTAGAATTTCGACCAAATATTGGTCGAAATTTCGACCATTACGGGAAGAGCTTTCAACGTTCGTTCTGTGCTTTCCACCAATGTTTTGGTGGAAATTTTGACCATATATTGGTCGGAATTCTGACCATTTCCCTACAGATTTCGACGGGGAATTCTACCAAAGTGAGGAAGAGCTACAGTCAAAATTTCAACCTTTGTTTTGGTCAAAATTTTGACCAATTATAAATACGTCGAAATTTCGATAAAAAAAGACCGACGAAAGTTTTGGTCGTAAATTTCGACCAATTGCCGTCGAAAATTAAGGTCAAATTTACTAGTGATTCAAGCAAAGAATGCATGCAGAAATACATGGAAGAAAAGTTACAACAACTTAGAAATTCTACCTGAAGAAAACATTAGAGCCTACAATCAAAGAATTAATGAAGCAGTTTCAGGTATCAGAAACAATAGTGGAGAAATTTTAGAGGAAGATATAATGGACAAACTAATGACCAGACTAACAACAAACTATGAGAGCAAGATCAATATCTTAGACGAGACTATGAAATTTTCAAAATATTTCAAGAGAGGCTTTGATCAGCAAAATATCTGCATTTGAGATATCAAGATTGAAGATTGAACCCAAAAGTGAGACAGCTTTCAAAGCCTCAGTCCACAGCAAGAAATCCATAAGAAGCTCTAGTAATAAGGAAGAAGTGGATACAAAACTAGAAGAAATCATTGCTATGATTTCCAAGAAAGAAAGGAAAGGTAAAGGGAAATATGAAGGACAACTACAATTCAAATTTTTGTCATGCAACAAAGTTGGTCACTTTGCATCCAAGTGTCCTACAAGAGTCAGGAAGTTTAGATCAGATTACAAGCCCAAGTACACTAAGGAATGTTATCATGTTGAAGATGGTGTAACTGATAATGATTTAGGAGAAGATTAAAATGGTTTCATTGTCATTAAAGACATTGAAAAGATGCTTGAAGAAATGGACAAAGAAGATGAAGAAAAAGAATAAGAGTTAGCATTAGTTTCAAAAGCTGACATCAGAACTGACTGGATCATTGACAGAAGATGTTCACACCACATGACAGGAGACAAAGATAGATTTGTACATTTGGACAAATACAAAGGTGGCATGGTTAGATTTGGAGATAACACTCCCAAACCTATCATAGGTAGAGGTTCTATTACCTTAGATGGAAAGAATAAATAGATGATGTCTTTATGTTGATGCTTTACATCATAACCTACTAAGTGTTGGATAGTTGCTTGATAAAGGATATCAGTTGGAATTCAAAAACAACCAGTGCATCATTAACAACAAAGAAGGAGACATGATTGCATCAGGCTCAAAAACCAAAGGCAATGCTTTTCAGCTCAATTCAAAATTAAGTTGTTTTTTTGCAAAAGTAGATGACAGTTGGCTATGGCACAAGAGACTTTGTCATATCAATTTTGACAACATAGTCAAGATAACTAATGTAAAGGCAGTAAGAGACCTTCCAAGTATTTCAAGACTAGTTGACACCATGTGTAGGGAATGTGTGATGGGGAAGCACGTGAGTACATCATTCAGGAGAAAACAAGACTCTACAGAAAACAAATTAGATCTGATACATACAGACCTATGTGGACCTACTCAAACAAGATCTTACTATGGAGAAAGGTATTTCATTTTGTTTGTTGATGATTTCTCAAGGATGATGTGGGTTGTGTTCTTAAAAGACAAATCTGAAGCTTTTGAGAAGTTCAAAGTGTTCAAAGCTAAGGTTGAGAATGAATCTAGACTAAAGATAAAATGTTTGAGATCTAATAGAGGAGGAGAATTCACCTCTGACCAGTTTTATGATTACTGTGAAGAACATGGAATCAAGAGACAATTAAGTGCACCTAGAACCTCTCAACAGAATGGGATTGCAGAAAGAAGGAACAAAATAATACTTGACACAGCATGCACTATCATGATTGAAGGTAAGGTTGATCATACTTATTGGAGAGATGTAGTCAATACAATAGTCTATAATATCAATAGAATACAATTAAGGCCAAGCACAGATAAGACACCCTATGAACTTTGGTTTGGTAATGTACCTACTATAAAATACTTCAGAATCTTTGGAAGCAAGTGCTACATCAAGAGAGATGGTAGCATTGGAAAGTTTGATGCTAGAAGTGACAAAGGTATTTTTCTTGGTTACTCTACTAAAATAAAATCCTATAGATTCTTTAATCTAAGATTAAAGAAGATCATTGAAAGCACTCATGTGAAGATTGACGAGAATTTTATGGTTCAAGAAAGATATTATGACTATGCTCCCATGATTAAAGATGAGTCTAGACCCATCAATAAGGACACAATTATTGAAGAAATGTTTGACTGTATTGATGTTTCATGTAACAATCCTGAACCAAGTGAAGAAGAATCACAGATTACAGATGAAAGTATCACTCCTAAGAACTCAATATACACATCCAAATACCACTCTAAGGAAGATATCATTGGAGATCAGAGCACAAAAGTCTTGACAAGATCTAGAGAAAAAGGTTCAACCGCTAATGAAGAGGTATGCTTACTTTTACAGATTGAACCCTTAAGTGTTGAAGATGCGTGAAAAGATTCAGATTGGCAAAGTGTCATGCAAGAAGAATTAGATCAAATAATCAAGAATGAAACATGGGAACTGGTCCCTAGACCTCATGACAACAACGTGATTGGAACAAAGTGGATATTCAGGAACAAAATGAATGAAGAAGGCACAGTGGTAAGGAACAAGGCAAGATTAGTGTGTAAAGAATATGTGTAGAGAGAAGGTATAGATTACACTGATACATTTTCCCCTGTGAGCAGACTCAAAGCTATCAAGTTTTTTTTGGCCTATGAAACATTCAAGAACTTTAAGGTATACCAAATGGATGTCAAGTCAGCTTTTATGAATGGTGACTTGAAGGAAGAAGTCTACATAGAGCAGCCTAAAGGATTCAAACTTTCAGATAAACCAGACATGGTATGTAGATTAAAGAAAGCACTTTATGGACTTAAACAGGCCCCAAGAGCGTGGTATGAGAGATTTGATGGTTACTTAACAAAGATAGGATTCAGAAAAGGAGCAGCAGACTGTAATTTATTCATAAGAGAGACAAATGAAGGACTACTACTCGTTGCTATTTTTGTTGATGACATTATCTTTGGAGGTAATGACAAACTTAGTGCAGAATTCGCCAAATAAATGAAAAGTGAATTTGAAATGAGCATGATTGGACCTATCAAATACTTTCTTGGATTGAATTTAAAACAAACAGACAAAGACATATTCATAAATCAGTCTAAGTATGTGAAGGAGATATTGAAGACTTTCAAGATGGAATATTGTAAACTAGTAAGCACCCCCATGATAACAGGAAGCAAGCTTTCTAAAGATGATGATTCCACAATAGTTGACAAGACCCTATACAAGTATATGATTGGAAAACTCATATATCTTACCCAATCTAGACCTGATATTTCTAATGCAGTTGGCATTGTTGGAAGATTTGCAGCTGAACCCAAGAAAAATCACCTAATGGCAATAAAAAGTATATTCAGATACTTAAAAGGGACTATTGACTATGGTTTATGCTATCCTAACTTAGAGAATATACAACTTCATGTGTACACAGATGTAGATTGGGAAGGTTGTGTTGATGACAGAAAGAGTACATCAGAAGGAGTAGTATTTCTTGGAGATAGATTGGTCACTTGGACAAGTAAAAAGTAGAATTGCATTTCTCAGTCAATAACAGAAGCTGAGTATGTTGCAGCAGCATTGAATTATTCAACAATGGTTTTGATCAAATAGATGATTAAAGACTTTGGTATTCAGATTGATTATCCTATTGTTATTCACTGTGACAACACTAGTACTATAAATATGTCAAAGAACACTGTGATGCATGCAAAGACAAAACAAATTGAGATCAAATACCATTTTCTAAGAGAAAAATTTGTAGATAGAGATGTAAAGTTGGATTATGTGAACACAAAAGAAAAATTAGGAGATATTTTTACAAAGCCATTATCAAAAGATACTTTTGAGTATCTCAGGGAGAAGTTCAGAGTAATTCCCTTTCCTGAGTCTGATTAGAACTTGCAGCAAGAACATCAGTCCTTGGTGACTGATGAATGGTTGAATACTCTACTTCTGGAGTAGTGCCTATGCTTAATGGTGTTTAACACCCTTTGTCATTGATGTAAAAGGGGGAGTATTAGTAAGGGGGAGCATATATTCTGGGGGAGTATACAGAGCAGCAATAGTGAAGAGGAACTTTTGATGAGGATATTGAGAAGATTGTAAAAATAAGGAAGACACTTTGAGTTGATGATATCATATGTCACCATCAATGTCAAAGGGGGAGATTGTTGGAGATTTTATTCTATGCAAATAATTGATTGTATGTTTGTCATTGATGACAACATATAATATACAATAGTGTTCTATATGCAATTATCAGTATAGATGTTCTGAAGCTATGTGTGTTCATTTCCATGGTGTATACATGTTCTAGATGCTATGTGCATTCATGCTGAGTCAGCTATGAAGTTTCAATTGAGTTATGTTAATCAGTTATGACAGTTATAGAGATTGAAGACTATTTGTGAAGAGCCGACGTAATTACATTATTTCTTGAGTTGCACCTATCTTTGGGATATGCATGTTTTTATTCATTTTTAGTTATGAGTTAAAGATAATTATCTAAAGGTGCCAAACATGTTCTATCAGAATCATGAATTTGGAGATAATTTGGTGGAGCCGACTTTGTGAAGCGTTGTGTCTATTCAGTATGAGTTGCGTGTTTCTAATTAGGTTGCGTGGATGATGTGGCCAACTAAAGAAGTATTCAAGGGAATCCTAGAGCTGATGAAGATCACATCCTTTGGAGAAGATACTTATAGTAGTTCAATTGATGAACACCAAGTGTGAATGAGAAGAATAAAGACAAAAAAAGAGCAGGACAAAATATCTATTGTTTTGGGATAGTAGAGACATTTCATTCATCAAGAAAAGATCTATGTGAAGAAGAAGTGGAAGTATACAACACACTGGAACTGATCAAGATAGTAGGTCTACTCTAACAGTTCATCTATTAGATATAGTGTATATCTATTCTACTGAAGGTTGTAGCCTTCATCATTTTAGCAGTGAGCTTTTGGACACTGAGTCCTCACCCCTAACAGGGTTACTTGTAAAAAACTCCTAACAGGGTCCAACCTTTAACCACGTCTCTGTACTTATTGCATTGTAAAGAACAACTCCTAACAGGGTTGCAAGATCTCTTAACAAGGATAATTATACTCAACTACAGTTCTTTGTGGGTGCTAATTCCCATCGGGGTTTTTACCTATTTGGTTTCCCCGTAATCAAAATTGTTGTGTTCTCTATTGTGTTATCTGAATGTGCATTTACTTTATGTTAATTGATATCTAAGCTAAGAAAAGAAATAGAAGTAGCTAATAACTGATTCATCCCCCCTCTCAGTTATCCTTTGGGAATATTCTAACACTTTATTCATTTCTAATGTACCCAACTGTCGAATTGTGCAATGATAGAAGGCTAGGATGTCATTGATCAACAATACCATCAGAGGAATTAGGGAATGAGCTCCCATCAGGTCTATCTCCTCTATAATTGTTGGATGAAGCTTAAACTTCAGAGGTTCACAAATGGCATTCCTCACCAACATCTCAGATCCTTTCTCAACCTTGCTACTGGATGTAGACACCATAATGCTCAGAGGTGTCATAAAAATTTGCAACTTTAGAACTTTCGAATACAAGAATACAAGTTTGCTCTGAATTGCTTAAGGCACTGAATCACTCTACAAACTAAAATCTTTGTAGATAATAACACTTGCAATTCATATTTTATAAGAGACTTTACCATTGATTTTTCATTAAATGCTTCATACATGGTAGCTGGCATAGCTCAGAATGAAGCTCAGAAAAAACTAACTTCTACATCCTCAAGACCATACAACCTGACTTAACTCGGTTAAGCCTGTGTAACTTGGGTGATACAGAGATCCCAACTCGGTTAAAACATAATGTGTCCTAGTGCATCAATATTCTGATTTGGACTTGCTAGCATGTCTAGAACTGATGTAGGATGGATTGTATGCACAGTTCTAGTAGTCTTCTTTCTTATTTATTTGGAGATGGTAGATCCACCCAATTCATAGCTTTGGGTGCCATTAGATCCTTCATTGTTTTGATTTGGACTTTCAAAAGATTTCCTTACCCACTGTTGATTCATCTAAGTTTTGATTTCTGAGAATTTTTCTCTACCTTTATCAAAACCAGTATCCACTTTCTCTATTCACGCAATTTTTTCTTAGATGACCGAGTTGTTTACATACATAACATCTCTTAGAAGGATTCCTTTTTATGAGGTGAGTCTTTACATAATTTGCACCAATACGCCCATATTAACCATAGTGACAACATCTACTCCATGTGTTGTAATCCCAACCAAAAATTGCTTTAGCTAGTTGTTCAGCAGGGTTCCATCTCTTAGTTCTGCACTCGAAGGATTTGTGACCTTGTTTGTTACAATTGAAACATTTTCCTTCAAACTTAGTTTTCTAAGCACATTCACTTGCCCTATGTCCATGTTTATTGCATCTGTAGCATTTAACATTAAACTTTGATTTCCCATTGCTCCAACACTTGTTTGTTGTGTGCCCTAACTAGCCACAATGATTACAAGTAGGTTTGCTATTCTTTTGAGTTCCTTGATGTGAGGATTCACCTTGTTCAGTATAACCTAATCTAGTTTGTCCATGATGTCTGAGTTGATTTTTCTCTATCAATTGATCCATGCTTGCCTATGAATTCATCATGCTCTCATTGGTTTGCTTTTTAGCATTGAGTTTATTCTGCAATCTTTCATTTTCTATCCTTAAATTGATAACTTCTTGATTTCTTTGTTGAGTTGATTTATCATATCTTCTTGCTAAAGTGATAAATGATGGATTTCATTTTCTGTTACTTCTAATCTTGTACTTAGCATTATTTTATCTTCTTGTGCCATTTCTTTATCATTTTCTGCTTGAGTCTTTTGTTCCATGACTTCACATATTCTGACTGAATGAATTTCTTGTTCTCTTTTCAATTTTCTAACTTCTTCATGTAGATTGAGATTCTTTGCAAGTAGGTCTTCAATTTTTGCATCTTCTTCTTCGAAACTTATTTCTTTGCATAAGTCTTCAATTCTTTCTTCTATGTAACTTTTGTCATTCATCTATATTGTTAAACCTTTTCTTCTTTTTAGGGAAAGAGAGAGCCTCTCCTTGAGTTTTCTGATCTGATCCATGGCCACTTGTAGATCTATCTTTTCATTTTTAATGGCTTTCTCCAGTCTGTATATTTCCATTGCCTCTGATCTTTTCTCAAGCTGTTAAAATTTTGTTAAGAGAATCTTCTACTCTGATACCAATTGTTAGAAATATGTTGATGCTAAGTGACTGAGAAGGGGGGGGTGAATCAGGAACCAATAAAACTTAATTATTTTAATCCTTTATTAGACTATCTAATCTTATTGCATGCATGAAATGAAAAGCAATTTAATATTCACAACACTTGACACAATATTTGGTTACCTAGAAACCTTCCAAATAGAAATTAAAACTGGGGTGGGGATGGTACCCCAAAGATTTATTACTACAGTATAAAATTTGCCTGTTAAAGCTTACAATTGACCACTTCTGATGGCTTTCCCTATTAGGATCAATAAGAAATATTAGGTCCACCTTGTGAAATAATTTAGTACAATACAATTAAGTAATGCAACTCTGTCAGGAGATTTATGAAGGACTGTTATGTCCACCTTGTTAGAGGATTTTTTTGATGCACCTGTTAGGATGAACCAGTAGATGATCTTCAATACAAATTTGATTTGTTGAATAAGATCCAATGATATAAAACTGATCACCTAAATGTGAGGGATGAATCTCTGTTGTTCCTTATCCTGTTGTAGCCTCTTAAACAATCTGCCATTTCATATTCACATACATACTTCTATTCATATTCATATTTCTACACTTTTAGATAAACAAAGTACTTTATATTTATACCTTATCCAAATCAAATACTTCTGTAAGTCAGCTTCCATATGATAAATTAATATCAAGCAATATAAGCTAAGTCAGCCAAAAACTGTTACTCGGGTCCAGTGATCCACTCGAGCAATATACTGGCACTCAGGAATTATGCTCTCACTCAGGAAACATACTAACTTCTGGCACTCGAGCTACACTATATACTTGGGTCATATTGACCACTCAGGTAATACTTATTACCATTATCTTCTCGTTCGACACTGCCACTACTCAGGTTATACTGAACTGCTCGGGTTACACTGCTGGCTCGGTCAACACTATGATGACTAAGTGTTTTGGCACTAATTGAAAACATGTCTTTCCATAAGGTCATTAGGGTGATGCTTCAAACTATCTTGATTTAAGTAAGAATCCCCACCATGATCAATAACTTTAAAAAAAACCTCCTCAGAAAGAAGGTACTCTCGCTAATTAAGAGTTGACTGATGGTTTCCCCCTTGCAGATGTTTGGAGCAATCCTAAGGATAAAAATTCTCCTCCTCCTAGCTTTTCTTTAATTTTTTAGGCTTTATTTTGGCTTGGACCTGTTGCTATGAAATTTTCATTGGTTAGACTTGTCCCATTAAGATTTTTTTTTGATGGTACATATTGTGGTCTCGTGTCTCAGATGGTTTGAATTCTCCTATCTCCTTCTAATACAAAAAAGTAAATAAACTGTAATTCCGTGTTGCAGATGATCTGAAATATACGTCACTGCCTATATATTTATCTGAGGAAATGTATTTTACTATCACCCATATTCTCATTAATGGTTTATGACGCCTCAGGTTGTTGTTATCAGAGAAAGGACGTACTATTTTAAAGAGCATTTAAAGTATCATTACAAGGAATACAAATTGAAAGGAAGGGAAAAGGAAAGGTCCTTTTATAGTCCACTATACCAGCCATATTTTTTTAGGTCTACATATGGTGACAGTAATATGGGATTACCCCGTTCTCCTTGCGATAGACATCCATTATGCTAAAAATGAGGTGTGCATGCCCTCCCCTAGTGGGATTTGAACTTGTGACCCCCCTTTCAAGAGTATAAGTTCTCCACCACTCGGCCAACTCAAAGGTAATGCAATAGAATTCGTTCAGTCATTTTAAGATAGAAATAACTAATTTCAAGAATGATAATTGATGTCATAGAAGTTGTCTTATTTCTCCTCTAAATCCTTTGTCTCCTATGTAGAATAACTTCCTATTTGATTCTCTAACTCGATTAAATGTTGCATGAACTAGGGGAAAATGAGATGTGTTTTGTTTTCAATTTATCAAGGAGAAGACCATACTAAGTGTTGATCTCTAAGTTTTGTTGATCATTAGTGTCCCACACTTAGTCATTTATCTAGGTAGGTTAGTCATTCATCACTGCGACTGAACTATCTAGTATAGGCTGAGCAGTAGTCATTGTCGAGCAGATAATAGCTTCTGAGTTACATAGAAGCCAAGTGAAGTTAATCAGTCCATGTTGAGTGCCAGAGTCTTCATGTGTCAAGCAAGACAGTTTTGTCATACATGTCAGGAATGACAAACTTGAAGGTAAACAATTTTGGGCCAACTTGTTTGAGCATTTAATATTTTCAACAGAGTTAGTTATGAATTTAATCATTTGACCCAATACGTGGCATGGAACCAATCAAAAAATTGGAATGCCCAAGCGACATAAGTATTTGATCTTGATCATTGATCTAGATCTATATGGAAAATTCATAAGGTATATAAGATTTCTTCTTACCCTAATTTTGTAAGGTGTGTGTGTGTGTGTGCATACAAGAGAGATTGTCAAAGGGTTATTTTTAATAAGAAGCATAGATCTAGCAGAGAAACAGAGCAATGAGCAATAGAGTAAAGTTATATCAGATTATTAGATCAGAAAAGGTATTGGAAAGAGGAGATCTGATGCAGGAGCATCCTAGGTGTAAGAGCAATCTTGCATCACCCAAAAATATTTCTGTTTTTATATTCAATAAGGGCTATTTTGTGCAGAGCTGCTATTTATGGAAAGTTACTATTTTTGGTAATTTTCGTATCTTTCTTGGAGGTTCATTTTGGTCATATAAGTCTGCCAGTAAAGTTTCATTGCCAGATCAAGTGTATATTGGAAGATATTGAAAATTTTCGGTATTGGCAGCAGGGTACAGAAACTTTGAACTCAGTTTTGAAGGCTTTAGAGGCCCCGGATGAGGTCAAAAATTTGGGTGACGGGCGCTTGCGCTAATCAAGCCTGTAGAGCGCTTCGTGGCGTTTCTGAAATGGGGTTATAATAGCCGATCGGGTCAACTGGTGATGACTTATGGTCTTCGGAAGTTGGGCCACCTGAAATGGCAGAAAATAATTTTCTTCAA
>JAGRRI010046053.1:0-10114 GCA_018584345.1 Thuja plicata
CCTGATCAGGTACCCAAAACATAAAGCAAACTAGATGAAGGAAACTGAGCCTTCAATCTAGGGAAAAAAGGTGTCCCAGAGAAAGGAACAAGAAAAGAGCTAGAAGCATCTCCGAAGCATGAACTGAAAAGTTTGTCAGAAGAGACTGCTGGAACCCCCACTGAAGTGCATGACCAGGTAGAGAAGACAAATGTCTGAAGAGCTAATCAATCGAACCAGGAAGCAATAGAACCAACAGGTGAACCCCCCCATAATCCTGAACTGGGAGAGGTGACAGGAACACTGAAATGCAATACCAGAAACATCTGCAGAAGAAGAACCAGGGACACCAACAGTGCAAAAGAAGTACAGACACAGGATAAAGGGCGGTGTCATCGACACACAACATGGGCTAATGTCATGGAAGGTACGCTCACTTGACAAAGGTGGATGCGCCTAAAGCGGCATAAACATCATAACCCCCCATGGCACTTTATAACAGAGTGCGAGTACATCAACCGAACAAGGTGTACAAGATCCCAGAAAAGAAGAAGTAGGCACTTTATCTCAGTGCGTTTACAGAAAAGAATGCAACAGAAGAAGCATACAATGCTCAGAAGTCAGAAAGAAGAGTGAACTATGAAACCAGAAGAAGAGATCCCAAGACCTGTAGAACCAAGCAATCCACCAGAGTGCATAAACTACCAAACTCGGAGGAGAGAAAACTTGGAGCAGAATCTAAAAAAATATCTCTGCCACTGAATAGCACACTGAACCAGCTTTCTGACGATATCTCATTTGCCAAAAATGGAGTCCGGATGAGCCAGATATTACTCCCGAAAGGCAAAACAAAACATCAGACTTCAACAGCAAAAAATGCTATTGAAACAGCAAAACCCAAAACTCTAACCTCCATCATCAAAAAGTGCTTAGAAAGAGCTTTCCGACGGTATATGGAAGTTAGAAAAAGACCCCCGTATGCTCAAGATAGAGCAAAAAAGGCCTAGGTACCCCCAAAAAGCCAAAAAAACTCAAAAAAGAGCCCTAGGGGCTAAAAAATTTGGGCCCTCGGGCACATGGCGCGCGCCGGGGGCTTAACCCTGGGCCCGCGGGCACCCATATGACTGTCCGCTTTGCATGAGAGCCCGTGGGGGCTGGCAAAAAGGCGCCACCGCTGGGGGAGCGGTGGCGGAGCGGCCGGAGCATAGAAACACCGGCGGAGCGCAGAGACAGCGCGGGTTGGCGGGACCGCTGAGTGCCGCAGAGGCGGAGGGGCCGCGGGGGCGGCGAGCGGTGGGGGCCGCGGTGAACCGGGCGGCGCGGTGTCTGTGCGCGGGCGGACCAGCAGCGGCGCACTGGTTGCACCTTTTAAAAACCACACTGCGCGCTAAAAACATTACCAATAATGTTTTTTTTTTAGTTTTTTTTTAATTTTTTGCCTCGGTTTCTGTGCCGTACGGCACATAAACCAAATTTTTTTTGCCTCAGAGCCCAGTAGTCCAAAATGGACAAATTTTATGTCGTTTCTGGGGTTTTGGGGTCCTCTGAGCTTAATGGCAATGTCCGTTTGAGCCCAAAGTGAACATAACCAAAGCTTGCCCCTAAAAAACCACAAAAATCACTGAAAAAACTCTGAAACCCTCTGAGTCTGAAAGCTTCAACAAAACATGAACAACAACCAGCAGGAGAGCTCTGATACCACATTAGATTTGCTGAACTGCAAATCAACCCAAGAAACCTGCATGCATAACTGCTACGAGAAGAAGCAAGACAAAAGAGAAAAAAAACATGGCTATGGAGGCCAAAAAGCCAGAGACATCATGTGCTCAAGAAAACAATATATTAATGATATGTTTCTATGATTTACAAACTGATGTAAAAACTCTGTAATGAAAAACTAAGAGGTGAATCCTTATAAAGGAATCACAAAACCCTAAAAGGGAAACCCTAAGGTTAGCTGAAGAAAACTAGAGTAAATAGGTAAGTTACTAATTAGATCATAATGATTTAAATTAGTAACCCGATAGACTATTACTCTAACACAAATTATTTTACTAAATGGGTTGAAGCTTTACCTATAAGAAATTCAAACAATAAGACCGTGATTAATTTCTTAAGGGAGAACATCTTGAAACAATTTGGGGTGCCATTTAGGTTAATCACTGATAATGCAATGTGTTTTAGGTCGAAAGAATTTACACAATTTTGTGAGAATCATGGAGTCACTATATATTATGCTTCTCCTTATCACCCACAAGGGAATGGCCAATCCAAACCAAGCAACAAGAATTTGCTAAAACCCATCAAGAGAGTACTTTCTAATAATGAAATATCATGGGATTCAAAATTGCAGCTGGTTGTATGGGCTAAAAGGATTAGTGTGGAAAGGTCAACTAACTACTCCCCTTTTGAACTTGTGTATGCAAAAATGGCAAGGTTGCCTCTGAATAACTTATTACCAATATAAAGGTTCCTGATTAATGAAAATATTGAAGATATAAATTTTATGGAGGATAGGCTGGAGCAATACGCAGAATTAGATGAGGGCATAAGGAGGGCTCAGAAACATAATGAAAAGATCCATAAATAGTATAAAAATCTTCATGATAAAACTGCTATGGATAAGACATTTAAGAAAGGAGGATGGGTTCTCAAGTGAAATGCAAAGGATTAGGATAAAGGGAAACACGAGAAATTTGATCCTCTATGGGATGGTCCATATATAATCAGTGGAAAGGCTAGTAAAGATTCTTATTATTTGGAGAACACTTTAGAAGAGATTCAAGAGCTGCTTGTTCATGACCAGTTCCTAATTTTTTTTTCAATTAATTAAAAATCTCTTCAAAATTGTACCATAATTTCTTTCAAGTTTTGGTTTTGTTGATTGTTTTGTGTTGTAAAGATACAAAAGGGTCTACTCATCCAGAGAAGTCATCAATTCCTAAAGGCATTCAAATGAAACACCTTCTCCCCAGAAAGGGCCGCTGGTGGGACCATGAAAAATATTTCATTTTCCTCAACATTCCTCGAAAAGATTCTTTCAAAATTAAAAAAGTTGTACATTTTCCCTATTTCTCATAGTCACATCTTAAGGCATTCTAAAATAGTGACATGTGCTATTTCTCAATAACAAAATTTGATGTATTTGAAATAGCGGTTCTCACAGTACTTGACATCTTGCATCACTAGTGGTCATCCTTTGCATAGATTTCTGATTGAGCCAAAGAACATCTTGGGTCAGAAGTGGAAAACACTAGGATAACTGATTGGTTCTTCAAGAATTGAGTGAATTTATGTTTTGTCTTTTTGTAGCTTCAGTGTTTTGTTTGTTTATTGTTTTTGTGCGTGTGTTTAATATTGTCTACTTTCGGTTATCCAGGGATAGTGAATTTGAAAGGGCATAAATGTAAATGATTAGATGCTTGTTGCTTCTATTTTGGAGGGAAACCACAACTATGTAGTATAAATTAGAAAATGACCCAAAGTAGAAAGAACTAGATGGTTTAACTGATTTTTTTGATATTAATAAAATATACCCTATTTTTTTGTCCAATGCATGACTAAATTTTTCTGGATTCATTTGTTTGTCATAATCAATTCATGAATTGGTTGTTATCTTTAAAATTTGTGTGGTTATTTGATGTTCTATAGTATCAATTTGAAGCAAATAGGAGATAGAAGCGAAGTGTTGTCGTTCTATTTTTCTATTTAACTGGTTCCTTTGATAGGATTAAATTCAGTTAGACAAATTCATATTACGGGTTCATTTTATCCACATTGCCAGAATTGGATGACTGAAAATATCAATCACCTTCGATGGGGGTATTTTATTTTGGAAAGAACATTAGGAATTCAGAGAATTTAATTTTTTCCCAATTGGATAAGGGACTGAACTATTAATGTTGAAGGAAGCAAGAAAATATTTGAATTCTTAAAACAAGTTTTATTTATTTTTCAGGTAGGAAAGATATCTGTAAAATAGTATTAGTGAAGCATGAAAGGTCTATGCTCTTTTAATTTAGGATTTTCTACCCTAAGTTTGTGATTTTGGAAGGGAATCATTCATATCTTCTATAAAAATCTCAAGGTTGAGAGAGATTTTTGAGAGTGGGTACACTCGCCTAGGTTTTGCAGAGCCTAAAGAAGCAGGGAATTACAATTAAATTATGGTTGAATCCCATAAATTAGCCATATCAATTTGGTGGGTATTGATAACATAGCCTGGAAATCTTTGTTTCCTTCCAATATGTTGATTTGTGACCCAACAACGAGATGCTCTATGAATAAGGTTTTGGCATTGGGTGTTTGTGAGGTGGGGGATATGATACCATTTTTAGATAGGAATAGATTTCGTGGTACCATGGGGACTGAGGACCAACCAAGACACACATTATTTCAGAATCGACGTTCTCATAAGCGGGTGAATGGAGCTGCTCAACTAAAAATCCGATAGTAACCATTGTATCTGTTGCTTTGTTTTGTAGCCTTGGTACCTGTGTGAACTGTATAAATTGGATATGTTGCTTCATTTTGTCAACCCGCTCCTTGTATGGAATTAGTTTGTCATCTTAGTATGGAATTCATCTAGGACCTTTTTTATGATGATTTGTGAATCATGAAACACTATTATCTTGGTTATGTTCCATTAGATTGATGTCCTTAGTCCTGAGATTAATGCCTCATATTCTACAATGTTATTTGTGCAAGGAAAACATAACTTGAATGATTTATAGATGTAGTCACCTTGAGGAGTGAAAAAAGGATCCTTTCCCTTGAGCCATGAGATGTGTACGAATGATCAAAATATAACTTCTAGGTAGGTTGTTCTTCAATCATACAGAGATGTTCGTCTGGTAATTCCATGACTAGCGAGTATGCATCTACTAGTGGTGCCTCGACCAATTGATCTACTATGACCTATACTTTGATTTATTTCCTGTCTACATACTGGATATCAAATTTTATGAGAAGCTTGACCCACTTAGCCATATGACCTATGAGAGTATTATGAGAAAGAAGATATTTGAGAGGGTCTACTTTGGAGATGAGATTTACAGTGTGACTGAGCATATAGTATTGAAGATTTTGAGTGGAAAAAACCATTGCTAAGAAAGCTTTTTAGATAGGTGAATAATTAAGCTCATAGCCCACAAGTGTGCAACTAATATAGTACACGACTCTTTCCTTTCCATTGTAATCGAGTTGAGAAAGAAATTCCCCGAGTGCTATGGTATTAGCTAATATGTACAAAATAAGAGGCCTTCTAGGAGTAGGTGGTACAAGAATGGGTTAATTTTCTAGGTATTTCTTGATATTTTCAAATTTTCTTTGGAAATAAGGGTCTCATTTGAAGCTTATGTCCTTGTGAAGTAGATGGGTAAACAATTGGCATTTATCGGCAAGCTGGGAGATGAATCTTTACATTGACTGTAGTTTTCCCTATAAGCTGTGTAGTAGATTAAGAGTTCTTTGGTGAGGCATCTCCATTATATCCTTGACCTTACTTGGGTAAATATGTATGCCTCTTCATGATACTATGAATCCTAGGAGTTTTCCTTGTGCGACCCAAAAGATGCATTTGTTTATATTGAGCTTTAAACCTTAGTGATAGAGTCGATCAAATACACATTCAAGAACATTAAGATGATCTAACCTTTTTTTTTATTTAGCTAGGATATATTACACATAATATTCAAGAATCTTATGAATCATGTTGTGGAATATGATAGTCATGGCTCTCTGATAGGTGGCCCCCGCATGCCTTAGACCAAAAGGCATCATGTTGTAACGAAAGGTACCCTGCGGGGTTGTGAATGTTGTCTTATGTTGACGTTCTTCTGCAATGTATATCTAATTATAGCCAGAGAAACCTTCCGTGAGTGAAAACATCTCATGTCCAGCTGTAATATCTACTATCATCAATGTTAGGCAAGGGGAAGTCATCTTTAGGACATGCCTTGTTGACATCCCAGAATTCCATGCATATTATGATTTCTTTGGTTGGTTTAAAAATGGCACAATGTTGGAAATCCATTATAAATAGTCAATGACACTGATGATCTTAGCTTGCAGGTTGTCTAATAAAACCACTTTAGGATGCATCTTTCAAAGCTTTTGCTTGAATGGCTTGATGTTTGGGGCCACTAGAAGATGATGTACCACTAAGTTGGGATTCAACCTTGGCATGTGAGATTAATACCACACAAATTTAATATTTTCTTTGCAAAGTAATCTTGTGAGTGTGCTTTCTTCACCTTCTGGAAATGATGTTGATATTGTTAGGGTTTGACAGAACTGGAACAATATAAGAATAAACAATTATACGCAGAAACAATAGAAGAAAGAAACTAAACGCAGATAACACACAAATTTAACGTGGTTCACCCAAAATCTGGGCTACATCCACCTACACAGCCGTCCAACCTTTCTTATTATCCAGAAAAAACATACACCACAATACAATGCATTATACATCTCAAACGCTTATAACATGCATTTTAGGGAAACCTCTAAAATTAACCATTTTAGGGTTTTACAATGTCGGTCTTCTTTTTCCCGAAAAAGCACCAAAAAATTTTGGCCCTTCAGGCCGGCCTCCGGTTCAGGGCTACCGCCCCTCACCTCCGGCAACTATCAGACATGTGGCCACAATATCAACACCTACTACATGATCAGTCACCAAAATATCAACAGATATGTATGTGATGCACGAACATTCTTCTGTTCCTAGATTGATAGTCTTGGTTTCTTCAATCAAAATAGATGACTATTCTTGCATGTAATAATGAAAGATAGGAAGAGGAGATTCTTCATTCTCTAGTGCCTCATAGAGGTTTTCACCAAGGGATACACCCTTTGTTTTTACTTTAGTAGAGTCAGAAAGTTCCCTAGAGGGGTTTTCACTAGAAGACCCATATTTTTATTTTTTATTTTTATTTTGATTTTTTCAGCTAAAGACCTCCTCTTCCCCAAAATATGCCTTTGGGTCCAATTTGTAGACATGTGCTAAATCATTCTTATGATCTTTCTATTGTGTTTTTTCTCCCATGAATATTAGAAGCACTTCCTCACTTTGGAATTCATTGGTATGTGCGACACTTGGTTGATCCTGACCTATGAGTTCAGGGTGAACGAGTTGAAGGTCTATAAGGTTTATAGAAAGTTGGAAAGGGATAGATTTTCGGAGGAAGGTTTCATTGTCAAATATATCATCGTAGGATCTCTTAACCTCCTCTTCAGTGATGTATTCAACCTTAACGATTTCTCCTAGGATATTACCGTTAGGATCAAGCAACACCGAGAATGTGGGGTGAATCAGTGTTGCAACTGTTTTAACTGATCTCAACCATTTGTAACTTAACCATTCAATAACATAAATAATAAGAATATACACACAAATAGGATAACTCATAACACTATGATTTTTTGTCTAGGAAAACCCTGTTAAGGGAAAAAAAAACCCCAGTGGGAATTAACACCCAAAAATAATGCACTAGAAATATTGTATCCTTGTTAGAAGATCTAGCCCTGTTAGTATCTTATTATTACATCTAGTACAAAGTACCTGTTAAAGGACATACCTTTTTATGAGTCCTCTCAACCCTGTCAAGAGTTGAATGAAATGACGAGCTCATTTCCCGAGCACACTGCCCAAGTGAAGGTTAAATCCACCTTCTGAAAGTTAAACCCACCTTCTGGACCCACTGTCCAAAAAGAAGTATAAATGTATACTTATAACAATGAACTGATTGATAGAAACTTTCTTTTCTTATACAGTTCCAATGAAGTGCATTACAAACATAATCACTACTCTACATCTAGCAGAACTCGCATCCACATGCTTGCATCATCCAATACATCCAATCCATACACATATACATCAATACACTACTTCCCCAATGCATAAAAAATTACATAGACCCTTTCTAAGATACACAAAGTACCTTACACAAGTATTTAACAAATAAAAATCATCAGTCACATGCCAAGATCCATAATTCATGCTTGCGAATCATTAAGCATATTAGATCTCTGTGGTTAGCCCCAAATAGGTATTCGCTAGTCCACACGCCTCAAATGACATCATCAAGAATCCAGCGACCCAAGAATCACAAAGAATTTTCTTCCATGTATCTTAAATCATGCCATAATCTCACATACCATGACCCATACTTGCATCCAAGTTATCCCAAAAACTCAGAGACCATCTCTATCATAATCCTTTGTCACTACTCTATAACGAGTCTTCACAAAAATAACTATAACACATGAAAATAACTACATAAGATCTAGTGACCTTAAACATGAGGTATACACTCATCCCTCTACATAGATCCATTCTCCCATACTCTCACATATCGTACATTATCCATACACATCTGTCAATCTTGCTTGTACCTATGATAACTAGTCTTACTGAAACTTATAATGCATCCAACTGAAACATATATTAACATCAATGAAAAACATGAATTTCAACACCTCAAATAGAAATAATTCCAAAAATATTCCTCTTTTTCATTGATGGAAACATATGTGAAAAACCATCAACCCAAAAGTAGCTTTCTCAATGTCCTCTTCACAGCCGCCCTAAGGCAGTAGGTATTTTTCACTTATATCACTCCCCCCTTTGACATCAATGGAAAAGGGTTCCATAACTCTTTTCCTTGTCTGCACATCCCACCTCTACAAGGTGTATCTTTTTTAAATCTTCATACCTAAAACAAACCAAGTGCTTGATCACCCAAATACGTTATGTTGTGTTCCTTTGATCACTCCCCCTGAGGAGTAGATCCAAGCATCAAGTCTAGAGAATAATATATCTCTAATAACTTCTGGACTGATGCATTCCTGCATAATTTAATTCTCACAAGGAGAGGTTCTCACCCCAAGCATACCTCTAAGATACTCAAAGGCATCTTTGGCAAAGATTTAGTGAATATGTCTTCTATTTTCTCCTTTGTACTGATGTACTCCAATCCAACTTCATTTTCTACAACATGTTCGTTCCCAAATTAACAGATTGGAAATCCTATGACCTTTCCTACTCAATGGTAGGATTATCCAACTATCTTGGCCAACGAACGGGAGTGATCGATTATGATCTTCCTCCCCTACACTTCAGGAAATGCAAAACCAAGACGGGTGAGCCTATACCTCAACCAAACTTCTTAGTGTAAACCTTTTTATAGCCGATAACAATTATACATTAAAGTTGGGTGATCTCTCAAGATGGCAAGTGAACTCTTGAGATAGATCGAATTGTGAATATCACAACTATTAAATATTTGAATTCTGTGAGAATGCTTTAACAAGATTCTATTGAAAGAATGTTTTAAAATAATGTATTATTTGCTTTGAAATAAATACTGATGACTGATTTCTACTTGTACTTCTTGAACAAATACTTCAACTTAAGGATAATAAATCAATGCCTTTCTTCTATTGGGAAATAGAGATAATTCCTTCTTTAATCCTATGTACAACTAAGTGAGACAGAGAAAACCACCTAAATGATCCTATCAACTGATCCTCTTCAATGTCTTTGATTATTTTATTATGCTACAATCAGTCTTATTGAATTTAACCCAAGCTTAATGAGCCCAATAAGATAGAATTAATAGTGCCTAACAATTCTAATGATTGATAAGTAGGAGATATTTTTCCACAGCAAGTCAAATTGTGATATTGCTATCAGGATTCAACTGTGTAGTTTTTTTGAGTCAAACTCATTGACCCATAATTCATGAGTAGTGGTTCACATGAACCCATATCTCATGAGAATGAGATATGCAAGTAGAGTGGGTTTAACCAGGGAGGAAACTCCGTAGTTAAGCGTGCTCGAGCTGGAGTAGTACTGGGATGGGTGACCTCCTGGGAAGTCCCGGTGCTTCACCTCTGTGTGCATCACCTTGATCCAATGAGATATAGGTGTGCCTAGACTTTGGGCCCCATTTATCGTTTTATCAATTTATCAATTCCTGAATCAATGCTTTGGAATATTTTCATTTCAAATCAATTTCCTTGATCAAATTGTAATTAATTCAATTATTCAATTATTTCAATATTTCTTAAGGTTTGATCATTTTTATCTAATTAAAAGATTTAATCTCTCTTTTAATTAAATAAAATTCCT
>JAGRRI010046071.1:0-11028 GCA_018584345.1 Thuja plicata
TTGGTCTTTCACAGTGAGTTTCAACACTTAGATTTAGATCCCTATAGGACCTCCTCCTTATTTCTCTAACATTAAATAAAGGTGTAAGAAGACAAAAAAACAAAATTAATGACTTATAGACCATCCATTACCAACACTATAT
Organism: Thuja plicata; assembly: GCA_018584345.1. Taxonomy (NCBI): domain Eukaryota; kingdom Viridiplantae; phylum Streptophyta; class Pinopsida; order Cupressales; family Cupressaceae; genus Thuja; species Thuja plicata. The sequence goes on from JAGRRI010046071.1 coordinate 143, forward strand.
AAATGTAGGAGATTTTCCAACACTTGCTAATTATTTTGAAAGAGGCAATGTATTTATAAAAATTAATCCAAAATAATAAAAACTATTTCCTATCTCTCTATTTGTTAACAAAAGAATAAATAAATACACTACTCTGTAATGAAAGTCTATAATGCCAAATTTTTGTTCTTAAAATGTGTCAATGCCAACAATGTCAAACTCGATTGTCAGTGTTAAGGAGGTGGATAATAGTGAGGAGGACAATAAAGTAGTAGTGTGAACCCTAGGTGCTCCAATAAACTAACTGGGCACTTGGTGAACAAAGGAAAAGGGAAGCATCTAGTGGATGATGGTGATGAGTTGGAGGAGAAAGAGGGAAGTGATGGTGGTGATACAAAAGGGGAAGAAAGTGTGGCTAAGTCCACAACTGACCATTCCAATCACATCTTTGAAAGTGTTAAAATGTAGCAGTTAGATTTCACTCAAGAGGCCTTACCTAATGTAGACAAAACCTAGCACAGTGGTGAAGCTACTATTTGTATAGACTGCAAGACTATTGTGCCACTCAATGAACAAAGGAAAAGGGAAGCAGTTGGTGGATTGTGATGATGAGTTGGAGGAGAGAGAGGACAGTGACAATGGTGATATAGAAGGGGAAGAAAGCCCTTCTAAGTCCACTAGTGGCAATTCCAATTATATCTCCAACAATGCTAAAATGAAACCACCAGAGTTGACTCAAGAGGCCTTACCTAATTAAGATAACACCTGGCATAGTGGTAAAGCCAGTATTTGTATAGATCACAAGACAACTGCACTAGATTCGGAGACCCTAAAGAAGAAGGTGTTAAAAATAGAGGAATAAATGGTGAACATTTCCCGCTTCATCAAAAAGTTATGCATAGCTTTGCCACTACATCATGCATGATGCTGAAAAAAAGTGCTTGGCAAAAATGACAAAAATAGGAGAACTACAAGGTCTTTTTCAAGTTTCTCACAAAGGATTGGAGTCTAACGCTCTCTTAGCCGCTAGTTGGCTGGTCCTTATTCTTTTAGGTTTTTGATATATTCTGCTAAGACCAATAATTTCATAAGTTTATACAAACATTTTAATATTTTACACTATTGCTATTAGTGTGACGTTAATGCTCAATTAATAGCTTTCTGAAGCTTCCTTCAGACAATGCTTTCATACTCTTTGTCTATAGTGTCAGCGCCCTAGTTTTAATGTTTTTAAATCTTATAATTTATTAGATGGTTGATTAGTTCACTCATATTTCCATCAAGGCATCTCCGAAAATCAAATAAACGTACATATCAATCTTGAATCGAAATTATAAAAATAATTTGGAGTACTTGGAAGTATGTGCTAATTATTGCCTACACTTGATATACCCGCAAAACAAGAACTTGTCTACATGTTGAAAATAAAAATCCATGTAAGGTCGAACTAGGCGAGGTCATTGATCATTAAAAACGTCTTCATACTTTGCAAACACTTTGTCCTTAAGATGCTAAAGTCATTCTTTTCATATGAAAAAAGCTTTTTTTGTATTGTAGAAATTTTGAATTCAACATCATCTAAATGCTTACAACATAGATTTTGTTATTACACCAAATGTCCTTTAACAAAGGAAAACTTCTTAAATGCTCCAGTCTTCTCGCCTTTTCATGTGCAAAATTCCAATGCTTCACGGCATGAAAGATGTTTTTTTTTTCAGTCTTCCAGTCTTTGTCCTCGCATCTTCTCGCAAATATTTGTGATCTCTTTTCCAGAGAAAGGGTAAATAAAAAATGTCAACTGCGTCGTGCGCCCGTGATTCCTTTTCTTCCACGCTTGTGAAGTGTTTTCTATGATAAAAGATAAAAGAATCACGTAGATAGAAGTGCATGCATCCTATGAACGGATAAGGCAACGTGTTTATAAAATTCAATGCTCTTTTAGTTTTTTAAATGACAAGAGGGATCCACAACTAGTTAAAAAAATGTGCAGGAATATGCGGAAATCAAACTATGATGTCCTGCCAATAGAATTTCAAGAGAAGTCATTTTCTATACCAGCAACAACTGTGCACGTCGCATGGCAGAACGTTACAAAATATAGTATAATCAGAACAAAAAACCAATTATACATCAAATTATTAGATTTTGAGCTGGGTGAGACAGAAAGTTTGGTATATAGAGACAATGTGTTGACTACAATAATGGATGATATAGCAAATTATTAACTTTTAAGATGGTGAGAGATAATATTATTGATTATGACTCAAGTGTCGTTGAAGAGCTTCTTTAATATTTTACGCTTATTTAATTTTTGGTGGGGTAGAGTTTTGTTTAGATAAACATCTGTTTTATTTTGTAATGCTTGTATAGACCTTGTATATCAAGGTGTAAGTTGTAACTGACAGATAATATAAGGTTTAATTGCGATCATCAATAGAAATAGTGAAGATATGTTTCACTTTGACGTCTTAATGAGTACAGGAAGATATATTTCAATCAATATGTTTGGTCAAATTTAAGTTTGAATCTAAATAGATATTTGTTTTTTATGGATTTTGAGAATTCAATTTATTTCAATTGTGTCAATGTAAGTAGTCTGTTATCTCACATCATGATGAATCGTATAGTATGATCAGAAATGTTGATGCAAAATATTTTACACAATTGAATTTAGAAATCACTTACAATCAATATCATGAACTATAAAATCTGATAAATTTAATCTTGTTATCTATTAAATTATAAAAATTCGTTTAGAGGAATGTGATTTCCTTGTAGTTCTTATTGGCTTGATAAGGCAACTAATTTAAAATATAAATAGTCGATTATTGCTTTGACATTGTTCATTTCTACTAGGATTAGCCTAAAAAATACACAAGATGTTAGCGCCTAAGTTGCATGTCTCATCTAGAGTTGAAGTAGATATTTTGCAATGAAAGTAGACTTACTTTTTGGAGATTGATTTTAGACTCCAATAATGAGGCAATTACAAAATTGATGGAACTACTATTGAGTAGACCAGTGAGCAAGGAATGTGTATAAGTATAACTATTGTTGATACAAACTTCTATAGATTGAAAATTGTTGGAACACACAAAAGGTACCTTCCATGACAAAGAATGGAAGGAGAAACTACACAAAATTCAAGTATTCAATTTCTATGTTTTCTTGTATTTAAAGTAGCATTCTTCCTACAATCAAAAGGCTCCATTGATATAATTTCCTCTCACTTTTGGAAAGGGATCTATTCAAACCTAAAAACTTCTCCCTAATTAATGAATCAAAAAATTAAATCTCCATTGGAGAACCTTCTTCCCTTGTAGGTGTTGTCCAAAATTTTGCTCCCCATTCAAAATTTGGCTACTTTCCTCTCATTTTTAGAAAGGGGTCTATTGAAACCTAAAACATTCTTCCTATTTAACGCATCACAAAATTAAATATCTAGCATAGAACCTTCTTCCCTTGTAGGTGTTGTCCAAAATTTTGATCCCCATTCAAAATTTGGCTAAGTCTTGTCCTTGTTTTCTTTCATTGAATTAATCATGTTAAATCCTTAAGTTTTTCAGGTTTTTAGTCCAATGTAAGAACCTTTGTTGGAACCCAACAAGTGAAAATGAATTTTTTAAGTCTCCTTTCTTTTATGACATTCAAGCCTAGCCCAAGTTCAATTTCATCTATCACATCCCCGCACTTTATTTTGAACTACTCAGTTTCCTTTTTACTTTATTGGACCTAGGTGTTAAAAGCATAACTTCAATTTTTCAAGCAAATTTTCAAGTTTTTTAGTTTTGACGTGAATCAAATTTGTTAAGTCTTTAATTTAGTCAGAGCTTTTGGTCAGTTCTTGAACACCTATCAAACTGTAACAAGCCATGTGGAACTCCCTTAAGCTTGTTAAGTCTTCTTTGAGTTCCATCTCAAATATCACTCCCTAATACATCTCTTAGAACTATGTAAAAGAATAAAAGAAGACTAAGTGAGGGATTGAAGAGTTCATGGCCAAGTTATTAAAGTTCCACTTCAATTGGAAGACTTTGATGAAGCAAGTTGAAATGTCAAAGCAAAAGTATTGTGTCTAGTTCCAATTTATGTATCAACCTCCGACATTTCTTTCCAAAATCTTTATTGTTTGACTTTGTATGAGTAAAGCTAGTTCCATTTTCAATGTCAGACTCCGACAACCTATTCTGAACCAAAGGGAGAAAGTGTTTTAAATCTTTAAGGTTGGTTTAATTTTCAGCATCGAGCACTAACACTTCTTCACAAACTTATTCATGAAGGCAACAATTAAGGTTTGTTAGAGTGTCATTTCTATTAGTGAACCCTGATGCCTCTAGTGGAACTTTTGATTTAAGGAAAAGTTGAAGTTTGACAGCAATTTGATTAGCTCTAGTTCTCGTGACATATTTCAATAGCCTCAGAGGAAATTTAACTTGCAAGGAAGAAAGAGGAAGATGAGAGAGAGAGAGAGAGAGAGAGAGAGAGAGAGAGAGAGAGAGAGAGAGAGAGAGAGAGAGAGAGAGAGAGCTTGACGATAAAAGTTGAACTTCCACTTAAGGAATGAAAATAATGATGTGAATAAAGAATAAATGCTAAGTAGAGAAAAAAATAGTTCTTGAACTAGCATTAGGACCCGACATCAAATATTGAACTTTCTTTATAAAGTTCAAAGGGAAGAATTAGAAGAAAGATAAATGAATTGAGCGTTTGTTGATATTTCATAATGTTATGAAATCTTTTCTATTTAGTTTGATGTTCTCTAAAGATATTCTTATTTTTTAGTTGTAATGATTAATTAAGTCAAGACACACAATGAAAAGTTGTTAATGTGAAATAGTTAGTGTTTTGTCCCTTCATATTTATAAAAGAGGCACCTTAATCATGTAGATCAAAGATAATAAAAAAGAATCAGAAGTAGAACTTGGGATGTGTGTGTGTGTGTGTACATATAAATATACATATGTATGTACACACACACACACACACACACACACACACACACACACACACACGTTGTATATGCCTTCTTGAAAATAGACCAATGGAAATAGCATTTTAACTAGTGTTTTATCATTGGTGTTCAGTTTTTTTTTTTTTTGGGCAAAAATGGCTGAGCCATTAAATTTTTTTATTAGATACCCTATTTCAAAGGCTCAGGAGGGAAAGAAACAGTCAAGAAAACCCACCTTCCTTGCCATTACATACATTTATAGATGAAACCAAAGCCAATAAAGGCCAAAGAGATTTAATCTAAAACCCCTAATGCCCGTTTCCAATCTGCTATAAGCAAAATGATTGAAAACTTTACATTTTAAGATTAAAGACACGAAACCCCCCGCGATATGAATTAGTCATCTGCCTTCAATAAAACACTACTAGTTCGGGTAGGAGGAAAGCCCCAAAATCCAAATTTTAAACCAGCACAGACAACAACTTAACCTTTCATTTTTTGCTTTGTCGATGCCTTGCCGCAAATGGATGTAGCTGATAGTGCTTGTGAGGTGGACGCTACTGGAGATGTGGCATTTGAATCACCATCAATGAAGGCTAACACAGTTGAAAACCTGTCAAATAGCAAGAAGGCATTTGCGACCATTCCACTAGGTAGGATATCCATAAACTTGATGATTTATTTTCTTAAATGTAGGATATCCCGACCTTGCAATGATAGCTTTAGTATATCATAGAGGCATACTATTTATTTTTTATTGTCTAGCTCTGCCAGATGGAAGAGGCCCCCGACCCAAGTCGTGGACGACCTCAGCTGATAGCCATTAAGCACTTCTTGCAACTCCTCCACCGAGACAAAGTCCTTTTTCAGAATCTTATTGGTCATTCGGAAGAAAATGTCAAAATTTGGCACCATGTCATGCCAGTTCAAGAGAAAAACTGAAACGACCTGGGTGTGTAGAAGATGGCGAGGAGCGTCTGGAAGCATGATACCATGTCCTACTATTCCTCTGATAGCATCAATTACTGGATCTGGGAGGGGCTTAAATGCAATGTTCATCTGGCGATCCAAATATGGGCCTGAAATAGGGTGTTCCCAATGTTGTATCCTCAGGGATACTCTCAAATTTAACTCCGTGTAATTCATTAACTCCTCCTACTTAACCCAAATTCTTGACAATTTATTATTTGGTTGTCTCCAACTTGGGATTTCTCTTATCATTTAAATAAAATATATTAAGGATATACTTTGGTTTATCAAAACATATTTTTTGTTTTAGTGTGATTCATTTTTATTGGTTCCTATAAGATAGGATTCTATTTGTTCAGATAAGTCACAATGATAGAAGGGTTTCCTTTTAGATTATTGAAGAAGAGAGTGATAATAAACTACCCAACACATTTATGTAAGGTATAAACATTAAAATTTCCTAACAACTCAAGTTAAGCCAATATAAATATATATATAAATCATTTTGAATTTTGACTCCATTTTTGAGTGTATAGAAGGCATTGATCATTCAGACCCTACAAATATAAACTCTCATAAATTTACATCCATATATATTTTTTCATGCAGTAGGAGTACAAGTGGAAAGTTGGTTCATTTAAAACCGTCATGCTAGTTTTAAATAGATCAAGGAAGAGTATTGAAAGCATTGGTTAGATCAATCCTAAATAAGTGCATGAAGTTTGCTTAGTAATCATCAATTGAGTTTTGGAGAAATAAACAAGTATTGGTGATAAAGGTACACTCACCCAAGCGTAGTAGAGCCTAAAGTGTAGGGGAATTTAATCATATTGATTACTCTCTTTCTTTGGTAAGATCAAATGTTATACTTGATCATACAACATGACATATTCTTAGGGCTTAACAATTAGTTGACTTAGAAACCAACATGATCATCCAGTCTTATCATTGTTATTGTTAGTTTAATTATTAAGCCCTTTAAGAGTCTATTGGAGATGTGTCAATTTAATTTCGCTACATCATCATAGTCTTTTGGGTGGTTTTTCCACCACTCCAGTTCATCCCTCCATTTGTGGTTCGACTCGGTTATATTCTAGGCCTATATGTACTCAACTTCTTCTTTGATTCAATGATTGACTTTGTAGCTTTAATTTGTGCTTCTTATTAATCTTTGTGATCTTGGCTAATCTTATATGGTATCAGAGAAAGTTGAGATTTTTTGAAGCCTATATTTAGGTTTGGCGGTGCTGTGTGAAAAGGTCAAGGTACGAGGGTTATGCTGACGGTGCGAGGCAACAGTGCGTGGGATTGAGAGATGTCTCCGTGCGGTAGGGAAGGCTTGATCAGTGTATGTGTCTCTACCTGGCATCCTCGACCATCAATTGAATCACTATGGTAGCACTGGAAGGGCCCCATGTGGGACAATAGTCATGAGCGACATGCCCTCTTGCATCACTATTGACAGTGGGATACTCCCACTTGGCTCTCCCCTGGCAACCTTTAGGCTTCATTCGGCCCAGATCTTTGGTGTCATCTATCGGCCTCTACAAGAGAAAATCAAACAAGGTTGATTGGGTGCCCTTGTTTTAGCTCATCAGAGGTTGTGGTGAAGATTTCTTACTGTGTTGCATGCTTAGATTGAAAATGTTTAGGTTGAAAATATTCAGTTTAAGTTGAATCTTGATTTTGCCTAAATCTTTCATGTTTGTGGTTTGCAACATACAGGTCATATTTTTACCTCATACAAGAATCGATGAGCAATTCCTTTCATGACTTTGTAGTGTTAACTAGTTTAGATGTTTGCATATTTCTAAATTTACTCCAACAATCCTAGGTGTGCGTATATTTTTATTCCTCTTAAGATCACTTTTTTCACCTTCCTATTTGGTACTTCTATCTTCAAACCTGGAGTCCCCACCTTCTTTCATGGTGTTTTGTCTGTTCTTATCTATACGTTTGGGCAGTAAGTCTTTCACTTGTGTGGTCTGTATATTTATCATGGCATATTTACATGTGACCCTTTCATTTTAGGATTTTCCTTCTTGTATCTTTTTCGACGTGGGTATAATCCTGGATTGGCGACAGTATGATGTCTTTTCTTTTAGATCAGTCAGAACCTTCTTCCCACCAGTGTTTTGTACCATGGATTTTCTGTGTTTTTGTCTTTCGTTTGTCATCAATGTTTCACCTTACTTTTGGGTGTTATTTCTTAATCTCTAGTGAAGGCTACGAACCCTTTGGTTATGTCATTTTATCTTCCTTGATTTAGAAAATGTAATGCATCGATGTCATTCGTGGTGCATGGAACCAGTGTATTCATTTTGTATTTTCATAGCCGAACTATGTGATAAGAACAGTTCCTTTTTTTCACAATGATTATGTTACAGTTAGGAATTTAGGTAGAGTTATTTTTGTTGTTGCTTTAGAAAATTCAATGTTCATAGTTAAAGGTTTTGTCAATATCCATATGTTTTACTTTTAAGAGCTTGACCAAAGCTTTTGGTAGGAATGTTATTTAATTGTTTAGCAAGTAAAGTTTTGGATAAAGTTTATGGATAGGTTTAGTTATTAATGGGAATTTTAGGTTTAGCTTTTTTTAGTTGGTACTTACTTTTGCTTAGCTAAAAAAACATTTTACTTCAGTAATTATTATTAGATAAAACTTATTCTTTTATTTAAGTTTTTTTTAAAATTATGTTATTAGATGAAATTTACACTTTTTCATTAATGATTATTTTAGAAATTATGTTATTAGATTTATTTTTTTGGAAAATTAAGTAGTTTAGAATAAATTGAGATTAAGTAAATCAGTTTTTTTTTTTTATTTAATATAGTTTCATTAATTAGTGCTTATGTTTAGTTATGTTTATATAAATAAAATAAAATAAAAATAAAACTAGATTATAAAAGTATCAATTTAGAAATGGTTAGTGATTTAATAAATTACAAAATTAATCTGGGGTTTGTGAATTTATATTAGAATTTTGATCTTATGATATCAAAATGAATCTATATTGGAATTTCGATCTTAGGATATGAAATTTTAGCATTATTTTGAAATATATTAGTAAGTCTCATATTTTGGTGCTAGGGAATTCATTTTGTATACTAGAGGCTTGGAGAAACATTGAAGTTATTAGCTTGGTCCCTTGTTTATAATCATTTTCTTTAGCTTGAGTATTTTCTTATTTAGCCAATGTGTGCATTGTATTGGAGATCCATACATGATTCTTTTTACATTTTTGGTTTTAAAGTTTATAGCATGGAACCTAACATGGTCTTATGTCTAAGTTTGATTTTATGACATTTTTCATTTGATCATAACCAAGAAGGGATATAATGATATTTTGATTTGTTGATGTCTATTAGGATATATGGGATGTAGATTGATCATTTTTGTGACTTGAATTTTATGTTCAACTATTTTCTGGTTTTCTTTGGGAGAGGGATTTCTAGGAGCATGGTTAGGGGAATGGCTTGCAATGGGGGCTAGGGCCCAAAGTGGTTTCCATCGTAATCCATTATGGTATATAATCAAGTGATAACTTAATTAAATGAATTGGGATGGGATAAAACACTAAATAAGATAATTCTATTACCTCCCCCATGGCCTTGAGTGATCGTATAGACTAAGGATGGGTTGGAGAAGGCCTAGCTTCCTATGTGGAATATAGCTGGAAAATCAGCTCCCTTGTCCTCATGAAAGATTTTCGGCTACACATGAGTTCTCACCTAGGGGTCAAGGTCTAGACAGAGACTGCCATCGTAACCCAAGATAATCAGGAGCTATGTGATGACACTCTTCTACATGTGTCTTAATATTTTCTCTAGTTATACCCATAGTTCACCTCTGGTATCCTTTGTGACATTCTTGTGTTACCATTAGTGTACTTTGATATTATCCCTTGGTTTTTGATACCTTGATTTCCTCCTTATTTGTGACTGCTTGTGTGGTGTGGAGCCCCGTGTTCATCTTCTAGCACGGAGAGGTGGGCCTCAAGGTTCCATGTGGTTGGGTAGTAGTGTTATTTCTTCTCCATCAAGTTTTTCAAAGTTTGTTCGAGAGCTTTCTAGATGGACTTGCATCTTCTGTGTAGTTTCATGTTTCATGTAGCTAAATGGATATTTTTGTTCATATGCATTATGATATGTATTTTTGTTATGATGTAATATTGTAATATCCTTAGATTAATGATGATTTTTACTTTGCATTTTCTCATGTGACTATATGTTACCTCTGATTGTAATATTTAAAGGAATTAATTCATATTGTGTTCTTGTTCACAAAATTAGTTGTTAAATTAATTTAGTCATGTATTTTATACTGTTCTAGTAATGGCGTCAGGGAACCTAAGAGGACCTAGTTATCTAGTTAATGTTTAGAACTCATATTGTGTTTAATAAAATGTATCTTTGATAAGTTCATGTATTATGCAGTTGTATGTTATCTATGGTATTATAGAACAAGTTCTATACTAGGAGATCGATGTACCCATTAGGTGTTTATTGGGTATTATTTTGTCTTATGTATTATGTTTATTTTTCTTAACCTTTTGATATTTTATACTTATGAAGGATGCTAGATAGAGGTAGAGGTTTTGGTAGAGGTCGTGGTAGAGGTTGAGGCTAAGTTTTTTTTCAGAGAGAATAGATTCATCATATCTCTTTGTTGATTTCCCACCATGAGAGTTCGTAGGAGGAATATCAGCACGATCATCATAGTAAGGATGGGGGTGCATAGCAGGGTAGAAGTCAGCAAGATGGACCTGAGATCACTTAGATGTGTCGTCTGCTTTAGGAGATTCTCAATCAGTTAGGATTTGATCAAGGAAGAGGTCAGATAGAGGTGTCTCATCACTGTCACTAATATATTTGGGGTGAAATTGCGACAACAATTTGCGACGGCGGGCAAATGTTATGTGGTTTTGGCTTTTTTTTTTCAATTATAACCCGACAACGTCGCAATTGCGACGTTAACGGGATATAA
>JAGRRI010046081.1:0-11504 GCA_018584345.1 Thuja plicata
TTTTAATGATAAAAATTGGAAGGTTTCAAAAGGTTCCTTAGTAGTAGCAAAAGGTGTGAAAGTAGGCACCTTATATCTTTGTACAGGTAATACTGTTCCTTCTACTTTAAATGTTATAGAGAAAAAACAATGTTCAGGAATAGTTGAGTAGGTTGAACATGAAATAGTTGTTGTGGATATAGAAACAACACTATGGCACCATAGACTTGGGCACATGAGTGAGAAAGGTATGAAATTGCTTCACTTAAAGAAAGTTTTACCAGGTCTAAAATGTGTAAATTTAGATTTATGTGAAAGTTGTGTATATGGGAAACAAAAGAGAGTTAGTTTCTTGAAGGGTGGGAAGGAAAAGAAAGAAGTTAAATTAGAGCTTGTACATATAGATGTATGGGGGCCAGCTCATGTATCTTCCCTTGGTGGCTCTCTGTATTATGTAACTTTCATTGATGATGCAACTAGAAAAGTATGGATTTATTTCATTAGGCAGAAATCTGATGTGTTTGAAACTTGTAAGAAATGGAAAAGATTGGTTGAGAATGAGATAGGAAAAAGACTAAAATGTCTCAGATCTAACAATAGTGGTGAGTATTGCAGCATAGAATTTGAAGATTATTGTTCCTCTAATGGTATTCATAGGCAAAAAATGGTTCCAAGGACTCCACAAGAAAATGGAGTGGCTGAACGTATGAACCGGACAATAATGGAGCGTGCAAGGACTATGAGATTGCATGCTAAGCTCCCCTTAAAAATGTGGGCAGAGGCTATAAATAATGCTATTTATTTAATTAATAGAAGTCCCTCTACTCCTTTGGGTTGTGGTATTCCAGAGGAAGCGTGGACTGGTAAGAAGGTGAGTTATTCTTTTCTAAAAACCTTCGGTTGTGAAGCATTTGCACATGTAGATTTTGAGAATAGAACCAAGCTGGAAGTAAAATCTAAGAAATGTGTATTTGTTGGATATGGCATTGATGAGTTTGGCTATAGAATTTTTGATTTTGAAATTCATAAAATTGTAAGAAGCAGGGATGTCATATTCAATGAAAAAGTGTTGTACAAAGATTTGTTGCGACAACATGAGAAGAAAGATACTAATTATGTAGAGTTGGATGATACTCCAAAAGATAATGTTCTGGTAATTCCTTATGCTCCGCAACAACAGCAACAAAAAATACCACACACCCCAGTGAATGTTAGATGGTCAACAAGGCTAAGTAGACCTCCAGATAGATTTCCACCTTCTTTGTATTCTATTTTATTAACTGATGCTGGTGAACCTAAATGTTATAATGAAGCTATGCAGTTGGATACAAAGCTTCAGTAGGAGTCTAGAATGACAGATGAAATGGAATCCTTGCTAAAAAATCAAACTTGGGATTTATGTAAGTTACCTGCAGGTAAATAGGCTTTGCAGAATAAATGGGTTTACAGGTTGAAAGAAGAAGATGGAGGCAAGAAAAGATTTAAATCCAGATTAGTTGTAAAAGAATTTGCACAGAAACATGGTATTGATTTTGATGATATTTTTTCTCCAGTTGTTAAAATGACTTCTATACGTACTGTTTTAAGTATTGTGGCTACTGAAGATTTGCATTTAGAGCAACTTGATGTTAAAATAGCTTTTCTTCATGGTGATTTGAATGAAGAAATATATATGGTACAGCCACAGGGATTTATGGTCAAGGGTAAGGAGAGTTTAGTGTGCAAATTACAGAAAAGTTTATATGGCTTGAAGCAAGCACCTCAACAATGGTATATTAAGTTTGATACTTTTATGAATGAGAATGGATACACTCGATGTAATTTTGACCATTGTGTTTATTACAAGAGGTTGAATAATGCCAGCTACATTATTCAATGTTTATATGTTGATGATATGCTTGTAGCTGGATCCAACATGGATCATATTAAGGGGTTGAAACAACAGTTAGCAAAATCTTTTGCTGTGAAGGATTTGGGGGCAGCAAAACAAATCCTTGGCATGAAAATTTACAGAGATAGGAAGAACATAAAATTAACTCTATCTCAGGCTAATTATGTTGAAAAGGTGTTGTAGAGATTCTCCATGAAGGATGCCAAAGCTGTTACTACACCTTTGCCTGGTCATTTAAAATTGACTAAGGAAATGTGTCCAAAGGCACCGGAAGAAGAGGCAAAAATGTTTGAGATAATTTATGCTTCAGTTGTAGGGAGCATAATGTATGATATGGTCTATACTAGGCCAGACATTGCACATGCAGTGGGAGTTGTTAGCAGGTATATGAGTCACCCTGGAATTGAGCATTGGAATGTAGTCAAATGGATTCTTAGATATTTGAAAGGTACATCTAGTAAGTGTTTACACTTTGGGGGCTCTACTACTATTATTCATGGCTATATTGAATCAGATTTGGCAAGAGATATAGATACCAGATGAAGTACTATAGGTTATGTATTTACTATTGGTGGGACAACAGTGAGTTGGATTTCTCAGTTACAAAAGGTGAATGCTTTATCCACTATAGAGGCAGAGTATGTTGCTTCTATAGAGGCAGCCAAGGAGATGATATGGATTCAATTATTCATGGAAGAATTGGGACATCCACAAGAGGATAACTATCTGTATTCAGATAGTCAAAGTGCCATTCATCTTGTGAATAATTATTCTTTGCACTCAAAGACAAAGCACATATAGCTGCAATATCATTTCATTCGGTCAGTTTTGGATGATGGGCAGTTAAAGCTAGAAAAGATTCATACCGATGATAATCTAGCAGATATGTTTACAAAGGCCGTGATAAGGGAGAAGTTGAATTCCTCTTCAGCTTCGGTTGGTCTTGTAGACTGAATAAAATAAAAGAACAACAGAGTCCAGGGTGGTTTCTTTATTCCAGTGGGAGCTACAGGTTTGGTCGATCAGTCTCCAAGTGGGAGGATATTGTTGTGGAGTCTAATCAGTCTCCAAGTGGGAGATTGTTATGTATGTGGAGCCTAATCAGACTCAGGTTCTTTCAACGCGGTTTCCCCCTAGACTTATCTACAGGGGATTGGGGGTAGCACCCCCAAGCTCGGGGTCAAGGGGCAGAGCCCCTTGCAGGGTCCTGGGATAGCACCCCAAGTGGGATCAAGGGGCAAAGCCCCTAATGTAAAGGTTTGACCATTAATTTTCTATTAGTCAAAGTATTTTTTGCCCTAATTAGGTGATGTCAAAAATACGTGTGTAAAGGGCTTAGGGTTTTGAGATTCTTTTTGCAAGAGGGAGTTTTGTAGCTTTCTATGGCGGTATTGAGTTGCAGGTTTTAGATTGTAATCACTGGATAATAATAAAGACATTGGACTCACTTTTGGTGGACGTAGCCCAGGGATTGGGTGAACCACATTAAATTTCTGTGTTATCGTGTTCTCTTTTGTGTGTTAATATTTGCATTTTTCTACTTATTATTCTAACAATCTCTATGATCTTTAATAATAAATTATAAATTGATTAGATCAGTTAGATTAATTATTTAATAATTTTTAAATTGATTAATACCTAATTAATAAGACTTATTAACAATTGTAACTTTATAACAGGGAGTTTTTGTGTATTTCCTCTATGCACACTAGTCAATAATGCAAATGGTATAATCTCATATGAAATGATATGGATCTGAAACTTATATCGATAGAAAGATAATTTAATTTCACATATTTTTCATTCTTTTTAGTCCTAAAGATAAGGCCATTTAAATGGTGTTAAAAGTAAATCTCTCTAACAACCCTGTTCAGGAATGCAGGTTACAAGTTTGGTAAAAATACTATAACTTTGTTTTTAACGGTTGGATCATCATAAAACTCAGAGAAAAAATTAATAAAAATATTATTTAAAATATCACCAAAGATATTTTCCTAATTATGTAATTATAAAAAGTTATGGATGAATTTTCATCTGACTCTGATTGAAAAATCAAGCTCAAATAAGCCTAATTTTACTATAACAACCAATATTTGACCATTTCCGTACAAAAGAACACTATTTGATTTTCATATATGTTAAATAAAACCAAAATGGGTATCTTAAAGTGTATTTATATTTTTAAGGTGACATCTAAAATGAAAATTATTCCCTACCTTGACTCTTCACAACCCTAATCCAAAAACGTATGTTTTCAAACCCATATCCTTACATACATGTATTTATAATACACATAGTTCATAATAAAGGATTCCTCCATAAAAATGAGACTTGTGAAACTAAGTTTGTACAATTTGGTAAAATCTTAATGGATATACATCATAAATGCATCCTTTTTAAATTATTCTCTCCTAGGGTTTTCATACAAATTCTCACAGAATATCAGACATGTCATAAACATAACTCACAAGAACACCCTAATCATCTATATAAATTATTTTAGAAATAAAAATAATCTTAACTCAAAGTCAAATCACAATCAAGCAAGCTCGGAGAAAATAATCTTTCCAACAAAAACTGCAAAAAGATTCAGAAACTCCTACCTTGAGAATGTCAGGTAGACTTGCTAAGAAGAAGAAGAAGAAGAAAAACAAAAAAGAAGACTTCACTCCCAAGCTTTAAAATATATCTTCTTTAACTTGAATATCTCCATGCAAACCCTGTAACCCATCTCCTAAAACTTTTTTTCTAAAAACTCTCTGTCCTCCCGCTTAAAAAAAAAGACCCTCAAATTTCTCTCAAAAATACAAACTATTTAACTAGGGTTTCTAGGACAACTTTCTAAAAACTTAACCCTGAAAAAAGATAAAAGAATTTTTTTCTTTGTTTATCTTCTTATTTTTTTAAATAAAATCAATTTACTTATTTATTTATTTTTAAAAGAAAGAAATACACAATTTCCTTTCTCTTCTTTTAATATTAAATAAATAAATATTGTTTATTTATTTATTTTCTTTTTCCAAATTAAGTATTATATTTATATCTTCATATATATTATAAATAAATATCCTTTCTTCTTTTCTTCTCTCTCTTTTTTTGTTTTGTTTTTAATTAAATAATTAATTCTCCACAAAACTCAAATTTTAATTAGAATTAAAACTCAATTTATTATTATTATTTAAATACAATTACATTGCATATTATTATTTTTTATTAGGAATAATATTTGTAGCATATTAATAATTTATTTATATTGAATATGCCTTTTAATTTCTATTTAGACATAATATTTAATTAAATCTTCAAACTTTATCTTTAGACTTTTAATTAAATACCTTTTAATAAATACAGGTATTTAATTAATTCTTATTAATTAAATATCTATATATTTAATATTTTATTATTCTTATAAGGCTCAATTATTTAAACTTTATAATTATCCTTTAATTACTCTTTTACTTACATCACGACAAAATACCACATTGACCTTCATGCATTCATACTAAAATCTGACCAAATCAAAAATGCAGAAAAGATGCAACAACATAAGCATGCTCAAACAAGGGTTCACAAATTTACCTCACCTCGACGAATTTGAAGAAGGTATTCAACCAGATACTTGTCCACTATTTCAGGACAAATGAGGGCTTATGTCATGATTTAGGCTTGAATGTTATTTCCCCTCTCTTACCATTAAGGTAATGCGATAGGGCATGCTCATCCTGACAATTCAGGGAAGTCGATGCCCAATAGCTGCATCACAAATTTGAGCAAGTTCATAATATAAATAACAGACAATTATAAGGATCGGTCAACCGTGTGGATCTTGCAATGCAAGTAACTACATCTCCATCTTCTACCACATCCAACACAATAAATAAATGTAAGAAAGACATGCCACACATGAATATAAAACATATATGCTAACCATACACATGCAAGTATGGGGTCAGTACAATCATCCTAACATATGTGTAATCATCATGAAAATAACTAAAATATTTTGATGTTAATATTGAAAATTAAATTATGGGTGAGCACTACATATACCCCCCTAAAAGTAGGCTTACTCATGGAAGCTGAAAAATAAATAAATATTACAAGGTTTACATAAAGGCGTTACAATGGTTCTCTTATGAATATAATGCATAATTCAATTGGGGAGTTAGGTCCTTGATCCAATTGACATACTATGGAAAAACACCCTAGTACTATTCTCCATAACAAACATGATAGAAACAATGCTTTTCACAAAACTGAGCTAACAATATCAAATATTTGAAATATTTATCACAAAACAAAAAGAAAAATTCCAAGTGGAGGAATAATAAGGCCAAAAATACATAATAAAATGATTGAGCAATTTCAACAGTAAACCAAGTGTGACCAATGCCACAAACTAGATAGCGAAAAGAGAATCAGATGACTAGTCTAGGCATAAGAAAGTTCAAAAATTTAATGCTAGCCCAAATAAAACACAAATGAATCATCAATAACCAAAATAAATAAAGAATAATAAAAAATTTCACATAACAAAGTGACTATTACTAGCCACATTCAAGGGAGTAACTGCTTCATGAAACCTAAGAATACAACATCCTAGATGCGTTATAGAATGTACCCAAACACAATAGATAGTTGCTAAGGTAAGATGCATCACACACAATTGTATGTGGTAAATTTGGCCTTGTTAACTCACCATACACTTCAATATAGTCCTTCTTCACCAGGTACACACAAGACTGAATATGAGATTATTCATCCTGTCTGCCTACATGATTCGACCTATTGCCTTCTATCCAGATGGGATTTTTTGAAATAGCTCTCAGAACGAGAGTCTCACAACCATAGACCAATCTAGGAACGAAGGATTTTTCTCCATGAATGCAATACGATGCAAGATTATCATAAGAATTGAAAGATGTAAGATTATTCTAAGACATGATTTCAATGCAATTATTCTAGAAAATGAAACTATTCTATTGCAATAATGAAATTATTCTATATGAGATTATCAAGAAATGTGACAATAATTCAGTATTCTAACAATACATAAAAATGAGTGGGGGTTTTGAATGAAGAATGAGAGTTCTTTTATAGACTCAGAGGTTGTTCAGAATGGAAAGTTTCCTCTTTTGAAATAAAACAGATAGAAAAGCCAGTTTAGAATAGAAAGCTTTATTTAAAAGAATACAATAAATTGTCTTCTCTTTGCTTTTAACTATTTTCTTTCTTTGATTTGATTGTTTTATTTGATTTATCTATTTTCTCTCTCTTTAAAGCATAATTAAAGAGAAGTTTCCAATTTTGAACAGAAGAAAGATTTTTGAGAGATTATCCAATTAATTAAATAAATATGACCTCATAATTGTTTTTTCTCAATTATCTGAATAATTAAATTTAATAATTGAAAATGAGGATATTTATGTAATAATTAAATATCATTTAATTCTTTTTTGATGTGTCTTTAGCTAAAGAGGGTGAATTTAATTTAATTAAAGTGCTAGGACTTTATTAATTAAATTAATTCGATTATAAGGTTTGTTTAGCCAAATAGGTATTTAGGAATTAAATATGATGTATGATTAATGCAAATTTATGATTTTCTACATTTGACACTTAGGATGAGTAGAGTCAGTTAAAACTCAGAATTGCCTAGTACAATAGGACTTAGATGATTTAGAAGAGTGACAAATGCAACAAAATTGGTTAGGGTCGCAAGATGCCAATTTTGGGGTGTTACATTTTGTCCCTCTTTGAATTGATGTGTGAGCAGCGCATTGATTCAAAGAATATTCTGATGCCTGAAGCACCGAAGAATAGATTTGAAAATTGATGATGCAAAGATCTCAGAGCCATCTCTAGAACATAGCTTGACTCCCCGAAGTCTAGGTTAGGTTGCCAAGACACTGGTCAAGTAGAGTTTTTGAGGATCCTCTCTAGAACAAAACTTGATCCTCAGGGATCTGGGTTAGAATGCCCTGATACCTAATAGATTTGATATCTTTCACAAGACTGCCCCCAGAACAAGGCTCAACCTTCAGGAGTTAGGGTTAGATTGCCCTGATACCTGTCCAACAAGATAATCAATAGAGATTTTAGGACTATCTCCAGAATGAAGCTTAGTCTCTCAATATCTAGGTTAGATTGCCCAGACACTGGTCAGATTGATATCTTTCACAAGGCTATCCCCTGAATGAGGCTTAACTTTCAGGAGTTAGGGTTAGATTTCCCCGATACCTATCTCAAAAGATAGTAAATAGAGGTTTAGAATCATCTCTAGAACGGAGCTTGATTATCAGGAGTAAGAGTTAGATTGCCCTGATACCTATCCCAAAAGATAGTTTTTCGAGAACCATCTCTAGAATGGAGCTTGATCCTCAAGAATCTGAGTTAGATTGCTCAGATACTTAATAGATGACAAGATGTAGGAAACAAAGATGCCCCTATTGATTGTGGAGTATCCAATTTTGACTATGAAGTATGAAAAACTGAACATGCCCCAAGTGATGAGGACTTTGAATACTCAGATCAGATTGATTGGAATAGATTTAATGATGTAATCATCCTACCCCCTTAGGAGCGAAATGGAAATATGACACGTCATATGATGATGGAGAGCAAAAAATTGCAGATAGATGGTGAATCAGAGATTAAGAAGAACTCAAAACAGATTATGGAAGAATTTGGAAGATCAATTTTGAGCGATTTTGAGGTCTGGTTGACCAAGTTTGACTAGGGTTGACCAGAGTTGACTTTTGAGGGAAAAAGTTAAATTTTTGAGAAAATGATGATAAGATATGATTCTGACAAGAAAGTGACATCAAAAAGTTGACTGCACAAGCGTCCGATCGTGTCGGTCCCAAAAATTTTAAAATGCGATTTTGAGCAATATAGAAGTGTCATATTTCGATTTCGATTTCGATTTTGATTTCAATTTTGATTTTAATTTCGATCACAAAAATTGATTCAGAGCGGTCAAATTAGGTAATGGTGAAGTTTTTGCGTAAAATAGAGCACTTTGAAAAATTAGGTCAAAACCTATATAAGAATGAAAAGGTCATTTTCAAATCATTTCAACCTTTTGACTTTGACAAACAGAGCTCTGAGCGAAAATGGTGGTCCCCTACAACATGCACCGATTTGAGCGATCAAGGTGACACAACCGGCCCATAGCATATGGACCTTTGGTAAGTAGTCGATGAACCTCTCGGTATTTCAAATTTCTTCAATTTCTGTCAATTTTTCTCATTTTTTTTGTGCTTGTAGGAAAGTGTTCGCAGGTTTTCACGCGAAGAAGTAGTTTCTTCACATGGTCTGTAGGGAAATCTCGCACGATGAAACTGCATTTTGCGCCAATCGGTGAGGAATCTCGCGTGGGAGAGTACCCATGTTCACGTGAGAAACCCTTTGAGAGGGTGTTTTCTCATGCGACTAGTCATTAAAGTTCACGCGAAAGGGCAATGTCACGCGGCCCAAAAACTTTGTCGCGTGAAAGAGAACTTCTTCGTGCGAATATCTGCTTCTTCACATGGGAAAAAATGTTCAAAATGAGCATGAAATTAGTTTGCATCATGTTCAATAACTTTTACATCAGCGTTGTTACTGTATGTATGATGTCTTGAATGCTTTATTATCTCGTTATGCTTTAATTATCTCAGATTACTAATCATGCACTATTGTTTGCATGTCTTGCAGGTTGACTTTTCAGACATTGATTTCAGATTGCACCACCCGGCCATTAGCAGATTGGTATCGCAGTTAGATGATGCAGAGATAGAGCATCTAGGTACTCTGGGGTTGAGTTTGTTATGTGATGTACCCAAGATTCAGGTAAATCATAGATTGTTAGGAGCATTGGTTGAGCGTTTCCATTTTGAAATGAACACCTTCTATCTACCACAAGGGGAGATGACTGTGACTCCTAAGGATATCTATCTGATCCTAAGGATACCAATCCATGGTGCTAGAGTAGAGTAAAATACATAGCCCAGATTGGGGACAATAGCATTGAGGGAGATCTTTTAGGATGACCTCATCATGGGGAGAGTCATCCCATGGGAGGATCTGATTAGTGAGTACGGGCTGACACATAGGTTTCCTGTGGTCTAGCATGCTTCCTTGGGTGCTATCTGATAGTGGATCATGGACAACACAGACTATAGTGTGGCTGGGGTAGGATGTTGTATCAGATGTTGGCATGACCCCGACATTATGGATGGGGTCAGTGCATGTTGGAACATATGTTTCATGAGATGCATGAGATCGTCTACTGAGAGGCAAAGAGTATGGCTACAGGAGTATTTGTTTTACAGGTATGGGCATGGGAGCATCTTCCCATTACTAGGCTAATATGTGAGGATATGAGGCAGCCTCTAGAGCCTTACATTTGTCAATATAGGGGCATGATTACCCACCCAGAGCTAAGTAAGGTAGATCAGTGGCGAGCTCAACTCAATGATTTAGTTGTAGCAATTTGGAGGCCATGGAGACTCACAAAGGCCTGGGAGGATGCTACAGAGCAGCTGAGTCATATGTTCTGCTCACATGTGATGATAGGTCACATGATTACAGTCATTGAGAGATTCCCACAGAAGCGGGTATGGCAGCAGTTCGGCCATCCATAGGACATATCACAGGAGTACATGATGTATGCCCAATTTACAGATGAGATCAGGAGGGGCTAGCTTACGAAGCTAGACCAGGGCCGCACCATGATAGATATTCACGCATTGGTCCTAGTATAGTGGGACTATCTGAGGGATGTGGCAGATGGAGGCATGACTGCCGAGTACAAGGAGCACTTTGTGACACATCCATTCTCAAGGTTCATAGATTTGGTCGGCATAACAGGCTGAGGGAACGTGGTACCTCCACAAGTGGTACAACCATAGGTGGTACAACAGATGTAGATGCCCCCACCTTAGTAGAGGATACAGCTAGGATTACAGCAGGGTCCCCAACCCCAGACAGTATAGGTAGACATCCCCACGTGATAGATGTGGATGGATGTAGGGGCCAATGGTAGCAGGAGTATGAGACAGTCCCGACAATAGACTGTTGAGCCCACAACTGAGGAGCAATAGGTACCATTACAGGAGGAGGTACAATAGGAGGATCCTATGCAAAGGATTAGCCTACGCAAGATATAGCATAGGATCCATAGCAGTGGTCTCGAGATAGAGTTAGACAGCTCTCAAGATAGGTTGGAGACTTGACCATACAGGTGGTTGTGCGAGATGCACAGCTTCTAGACAAAGATCTTTGAGATACAGGATCTTCGAGAGTAGTTATAGGCATCTCAAGAGGAGGTGCAACATTAGACTACTCAAGTGACATATTACTATGCGTCGTATATAGGGGTGGTGCCTGATGAGGCATTCCAGGTGGCGAGATTCTTGACTTATGCCAGAGGGTCAAAGGGAGCATAGGTGCCACCTCCACCAGATAGGGCTCCACCTCCACCTCCTCTAGGTGATGAGGGAGAGGGCCAGAGTTAGGTTTTGATAGATAGATAGATGAGATCATATGATATATCTGATGCGTTGGCATCCATGTATTATATCACCATTTTGAGATAGATCATGCTCGAGTAGCACCATTTTGTATTTGTATCGACACATTGGATATATAT
>JAGRRI010046083.1:0-11213 GCA_018584345.1 Thuja plicata
CCAAAATGGATTGGACTCTTATGCGGGCACACTCTCAAGAAGACCCTATTTGCAACCATATACTCATGATCAACCCGCTTCACATCTGCATACTTCTTCAGCCAATCCTGAGCCTCTTTAAGATGTTTTCTAATTAAGACTACCTTCTACTCCATATCCTTGACCAACTAAGGTCCAAAAGATACTCTATCATCGATCCTATCCCAAATCAGTGGTCTCTTGCATGGTCTACCATACAGGGCATGATATGGCGGCATACCTATATAAGAATGATGCTCATTATTATAGGCAAACTTGACCAGATGTAGGTATTCCTCCCACTTGAACTGATGGTCCATCACATACATATGTAACATATCCTCTAACACCTAGTTAACCCTCTTTGTCTATCCATCTATTTGAGGGTGACATGTCGTACTAAAATTTAGTCTAGTGCCCAACACTACCTGTAACTCTCTCCAAAAATTTGATTTGAACAAGGAGTCTCTATTAGAGATGATCTTATGGGGAATGCCATGAAGTCTAACGATGTCCCACAAAAAGACCTAAGCTATGTCTTGTGTAGTGAATGTAGTACGCACGGGTGAGAAGTGGGCAACCTTGGTCAACATGTTGACTGTCACCAAGATGGCATCATGGTGGTGAGAAGACATAGAAAAACCAACAATGAAGTCTATAGATATAGTATCCCACTTCCACTCGACAATCTAATGTGCCTATAGGAGCCCACCTAGATGACTGTGCTCTTCCTTCACTCTCTAGCACTCTAGACATCTAGTAACTATGCTGGCAATCTGCAATCTCATGCCCAGCCAATGATACAACTGTCTCAGATTAGCATGCAACTTCTTAACTCCTAGATGAGCTGCATAAGGTGCTCTGTGAGCCTCAAGCATAATAAACTCTCGCAAGTCACCCGTAGAAGGTACATATATGTGTCCCCTATGACATAGAAGTCCATCATACTCTAAAGAATACTATGCAAATTTCCCCTCAAGGGGTTTCTAATAATGGATAAACTGACAAACCTCCACATATAATCCATCCTCTGGCAACTGATGCAAAATGCACTCCCTCAAATCTATAATAGTAGTCATAGATGAGAGCTTGTGTCGCCTCCTACTCAAGGCATCTACAACTACATTCTCCTTCCCTTTGATGTAATAAACATCAAAATCATAGTCACACAAAAGCTCTATCCATCTCCTCTGCCTAGCATTAAGATTGGGCTGTGTAAAGATATACTGTAGGCTCTAGTGATCTAAATGAAGCTCAAATCGGTGACCTAGAAGGAAGTATCACCATCTCACTAAGGCTTGAACCACCACTGTGAGTCCTAGGTCATGAGTAGGATAATTAATCTCATGAGTCTTTAGCTTCCTAGACTCGAAAGCTATAGGATAACCCTCCTGCATAAGGACTACTCCTAAACCATCTAATGAAGCATCCGTACATACAACAAAATATGCCAAAGGATCTGGCACTGCTAAAATCGGTGCTCTAGTGAGGGGTCTCTTGACCTCCTGGAAATATCTCTCACACTTCTCTATCCATTCATACTTCTTCCCCTTTTTCTGAAGGGAGGTGATGGGATAAGATACTCTAGAAAATCCTTCCATGAAGCATCTATAATATCCTTCTAAGCCCATAAAACTTCTGACCTTAGTGACACTGGTGGGTGTCATCCAATCCATAATGGTTCTAATCTTCGATGGGTCTACAAAGATCCATTCACCAGATATAACATAAACAAGATAATGCACCTCGGGTCTAAAGAAGGCACACTTTGACAAGCTTCCATATAACTGATTCTCTCTCAAACACTGCAAAACCTGTCTCAGATGCTCCTCATGCTCCTCCTCATTATGAGAATATATCAAAATGTCATCAAGGAACATTAACACAAATTTATCCAAGAATGTATGAAATACTCCATTCATGAGGCTCATGAACATAGCTGGAGCATTCATGAGGCCAAATGGCACTACTATAAACTCATAGTGACCATACCTCATGTGAAAAGAAGTCTTATGGATATCACTTTCCACAATCTATAACTGATGGTACCTCAACTTCAGATCTATCTTCGAGAACACTTGGGCACACTACAACTGATCAAACAAATCATCAACCCTGGGAAGTGGGTATTGGTTCTTAATTGTTACTTTATTCAACTGTTGATAATCAATGCACAATCTCAGTGATCCATCCTTCTTCTTCACAAAAATAACTGGTGCACCCCAAGGTGATACACTAGTCGGATATGCCCTTTCTTAAAGAGCTCTTCTAACTAAATCTTGAGCTTATTGAGCTCATGTGTGGTCATCTTGTAGGGTGCTCTAGATACGGGCTTGGCTCCTGGTAAAAGGTCTCTGTGAAAATCAACTGCCCTAGGTGGAGGCATACCAGGTAGCTTGGTAGGAAATACATCTGCAAACTCCTAAATTATAGGATAATCCTCAAGCGAAGGCTCCCCCTTTGAATCCTCCTCTCTATCACTAATGGTGATGGAAAATAACTAACATCCCTTCCGCATGCACTGCCTAAGCTACATAGCAGATATCTTGCAAAGGGATATGGGTCTTTGTACCCCAAATACCACCATAGAGCTACCATGATCATCAACACACTCAACCCTCTTGTGACAAAAATCCATCTTGGCTCTATAGGCATATAGCCAATCCATGCCAAGGACCACATCATAAGAACCTAGAGGGGTAATGCGGAGATCAGTCATTGTGATTAAATCTCCAATTTGAATCTGACAATTGCAAACTAAAGAACTAGCAGACACTCTAGCTCCTGAAGCTAACTCGACCTCCCAACCGACATCCTATCTAACTACCACCAGCCCACAATGCTCCACTACATAGGGAGATTTAAAGGAGTATGTGGCTCTTGAATCAAAGAAGATAGAAACACTGATACCCTGATTCATACCTATGGCCTCTATGACCGTGGCTTGGTGCTTAGCCCAGCGGTTATCAACCACTGCAAAAAATCTATGGGATCTACCCATATCTCCAAATGTAGGCTCTGAAGTAGCTCCTCTCTGACTACCAAGTGACTGTCCTTGTGGGAACTCTCTCGCTATATGACCCATACCACAACAAGTGTAATATGGCCCTCAGGTTTGAATCTATACTCCCTATGTCCTAGGCTACTATGACCCTCCAGTCCTACTAGAACCACTGCATCCACCCCTAGAGGACTGATGAGTCCTAGCTAACTATGTCTAAGGGGATGTGTCCTACGATCCTATCTAGGGCCCTAAGAATTCCACTATTTGGGCTTAGAGCCCTAATAAATCTATGAATGCCTCTATCTAGAATCCTGCTAAGATCTTTGCTGCTAAGACAGTTGACTCTTAAAGGATCCTACTGAGTGATTATGTTTCCCTTTACAAGGGGGTGTCTGTTGTCTTGACTACTGGGAAGAGGGGTTTTGGTGCTGAGATCGATAATAAGACTCCTATCTAGTATAGATATCCTCAGCTACAAGTGTCATCTCAACTATCTCTTTGAATGTGGTAGGAAAGGCTAGGTGTACCATGCCTTGAAGAGACATATTAAGTCCCTTAATGAAATGGTGGATACGTAGTTTCTCATCCTTCATGTAATCAAAATATGAAAGGAGCTCAAGAAACTAACTCTCGTAGTGGGCCACTATAAGACCTCTCTGCTAGAGATCATGGAACTCCTCTATCTATCTTTGTTTGAAATGCTTAGAGAGGTATCTCTCTCAAAAATGGGTCACAAAATTCTCCCAAGTGAGTGTGTCAATACTCACTTTACCTATGGACACCTCCTTCTCCCACCAAGTGGAGGCCTTCTCTCATAGGAGATGGATTGCAAGTCGTGCCTTGATATTACTCCTGTAAGGGTGCAATCCAAAACATCATTTTAAACTCTGTAACCAGGCCTCTACTATTGACCCATCTTCTGATCCCAAAAATAAGGGTGGCTAGATTCACAATAACTCTCAGATCTCATCTCCAACATCTCTGAGGGGTCTCTCTATGGCACGTATCTCATGCTCGCATGCTATTACAACCCAATGAACTTACTCACCATCATGATCACCATGAATCTCAACTGGCCTGGGTGGGGGACTCCTACTCCTCTCTTTGCTAACTATTCTATCATCTTCTGAAATATGTGCTTCCCCTTTAGGAATCTGCTGCTGAACTATGGGTGGTAGTCTCTGCTGAATTACCCCAATTATATTTTGGAGAACATCCAAAATATCTTGGTTAGGGTTCTGAGGTGGTGGATGTGGTGGAGGTGGTGGATCCTCCTGTCCTGCCCCAACATGGGGAGCTCTACGACCTGTGCCTTGTCAGTTAGCTCTGGTGATGACAGGAATCCTACACAATAATTTAAGTTTTGAATGAGTTGAAATGTAATGGGTTAGGTTCCTAGTGTTGAAACACTACTTTGATACCAAATGTCATGCCCAAAATTTAACCAGCAAAATGCAACAATTTTTTTTTTTTTAAAAACTTAGAGGTGAGAGGGAGTAACATTCAATGAATAAGGATAAGTCGACTACGGTTAAATTGGTCACAACTTAGGGTTAAGTTTTTTCATAAAGTAGAACCCTAGTGGGTACAATTTCCACTTTGGAATTTCTGATCATGATGGACCCAATTCTATCATAACCTACTCGACAATGTTTATCCTTCAATCCCCTTGCGAACAAGGGCTTTAATTATCTAACCAATTTCATTCCAGTAATAATAACCTAAAAGGTATATGTGACTAGGTTTTATCTTTCGTATGTGATTCGTTAACATAATCGATAATTTTCCTATGTTATTAGTTCATGAGTTAACCATATTAATAATTGAATTATATTCGACATTAAATTGGGTAATGTGAACTAGCATGAAGTGTTATCTAAACATACAAGGTGCATTAGTAAAACTACCATTACAAGATGTAATAAAGTCCTCTTATAAATTAAATTAAATTAAATTAAATTAAATTAAATTAAGCAAATTAATTCACTAGGCCAACACCTTATTAACTAATTCACAAATTCACAATTTCAAAAATAACCTAAACTAACTAATGTTAATGATCCATTTAAATAATTAACCCTTGGATGAAATAGATTATAATTTTAATAAGTTGTTTCAAAACTAATTAAATGTGAACATGTTAATAAATCCATTACTCTAATAGGCTATTTAATTAAAAGTATAATTCCATTAACATATTAGCATATCTATACATTTTGCATAAAAAACTAAATCTAATAATCTAATAATTAACTACACCATAAAACTATATCTAAACAAATCTACATAATATAAATAAAACAATGAGGAGTAAATCTATTTAACTAACTTAAACTAATTTAATTCCCCACTAGCTATCCTACTAACTACCTACTAACTACCTATCTACCTATCCTACTAACTACCTATCACATCACCCCTTATCCCCATGACCCACTTGCCAATTGGGTGGGGTGATGGAATTCCCATTCTACCCAAAAGGTGGTGTGATTTTTATGCATGGGAAACATTTTTGAAAAGGCATGGGCTTGAAACAAGGAGAGGTGGGGTCTACTTCAATGTTTCCCCTTTTTTTTAGACTATAATAGAGTTTACTCATATCCCCATGTTAGACCAAAGTACGCATAGAATGGGGAAGAGTCTCTTGTCATAATGATTTGTATTTAATGCCATGTCAGCCCTCCCAAACCCACACATGGTAAGAGAGTAAGAGATTTGACTTGGGGAAAAGAATATAATGACATGTGAGACTTGTTACCCATCAACATTTTAATAACATTTTTTTTAATGTGACTTTTGTCACTATATCTTGCACCCATTTATGGGAAGGGATGTGTTTTACAAGTCATGTTAGGAAATTTTTTCATTTATATAGAGTTTAGTAACTAACAATAAGGGTAGGTTAGGGAGTTAGAACACTAACTCTAATTAGGAAAAATCATCATAGGGAGGGAATATTCTCTATGGCAAGTAGAATTATTTTCCTTCTCATACAAATTTCAGAGAGCATTTTTACTCTAAAATTCTGGAAAGTAACATTGGTATTATTTTGGTTTAGCTTCTATCATTGATTTCTTAATTTTATTATAGGAATAGTTAATTGTATGCATTTGATTTATTTTATTAGTACAATACACTAACTGAACTATCAATTGAATTTTAGTATTAGATGATTTCTACATTAATATACTAACTTGTTTGATTTACTAAAGTTATCAATTTTATCTTTCCTTCTCAAGAATGGAAGTTGCAATGAATATTTAATGTAAAGTGTCAAACGTATTGAAATTGAATATAGATTTCCAAAGGAAGAATGGAGTGTTTTTTTTAACTTGGAAACTTGCAATCAAATACATTATAAGGATTACAAGATTTATAAATCCACAAGATTACATATGCTATGAAAAAATATTACATTGTCTTTCTTCTCACTATTGGATACCATTTTATCATAAAAGATTAACTTCATTATTCTAAAGAATGAAATACAATAGGCATGAAACTAAATATTCTTCATCTACATTATAGTAATCTTTCAAAATACAACTACACATCTTCAAGATGGATAATCTATACAATCAATGGATATCATTCAACATTTCTTCCTTTAATGAAACTATTACATAATGAATAAGAGCTCTTCAACTCTTACTTGATAAAGCTTCCAATATGAACATTACAACATTAAACAAGAAGTGAATCTCAATACAAAAGGAGTAACCATGCAACATTAAAGTTTCTCTCACACAACTACACCAAAATTGAGATTTCTCCCAAGATTTTCTACAATTATCTTGACTTCAAAACCTACAATTACATGAAGAGAACCAT
The DNA here is from genome assembly GCA_018584345.1 of Thuja plicata. Classification (NCBI taxonomy): domain Eukaryota; kingdom Viridiplantae; phylum Streptophyta; class Pinopsida; order Cupressales; family Cupressaceae; genus Thuja; species Thuja plicata. The sequence goes on from JAGRRI010046083.1 coordinate 6,854, forward strand.
AGGAAGCTCACCTCCCATCATAGGTCTCAAGGAGACTACCCCCGAGCTAGAAGAATTGGTAAACCAACAGGTGACAATCACACATCTACATACATGAATACAACAACAAGAACACCCTTCCAAGGCTTGCACAAATGGATTCACAATGAACCCATAACAAGGGGTGAAGATGGATTTTCCATGTTGGAGAATGCCATAATAATAAATAAAAATTGTTATCTGCTAAATGTGGACCTCTGAATTCAGCACAAACACATTATAGTCATTATACAATCGTTCAATTCACAAAAATGAACATGAACTATTCATCTTGAAAACTCGATTGAAGTGACTTGTTGCCTCCTAATCAGCTGGGGATGTTGAGTTTACCCTAAGAACAAGAGCCAACAACCTAACCATTTCTAACATGGAGGATTTCTAGAATGTAAGAAAAGACAAATTTTCCATTACTCTATGAAATTGAAATTGCAACTAGTCTATGAAAAGAGATGCAATTAACCTATGAATTGAGAAATGATTAATATAGAATTGAATTACAACTAATCTATGGAAACAAAATGTAATTAATCTAGGAAAATAAAATACTCTTATTCTACGAATGAAATGCTTGTAATCTAGAAAAAGAAATTTCTTTTAAACTAGAATTGAACTTGCCATTAATCTAGAAAGCTTTGAGAGAATCAAATTGAAATGTTAGAAATATAAATGAATCATAAATGAAAGAAATACATCTTCAATTCCAATTGGAACTAGCCTAATTATGCAAATTTTAAGCTTAAACCATGAAATAAATTAAATGCAAAATTGACTATAGATTTGATGCTCTCCAAAATTATTATTCCAAATGAAGAAAATGAGGTCCAATTTATAGAAAACCATGGAAAGAGAGTGAAGAGTTTCTTGAAAAGAAACAGTTGTCTCTTCATTCTGTTTTGAGACAAAAATGCAAAGATTATTTAAATAAAAGGGTGAATTATTGTCACATAAGTGTCCTTTCACATGGAATTATGGAATTCCTTTTTGAGGATAATTCATCCAATAATTAAATAACCTTTCAATTCATTTTATGTATATTAGCCAAAAGGGGGTGGAATTGATTTAATTAAAATCACTTAAGACTTTAGGGTTAAATCAATTAATCATAGAGGTTTTTTAGCTAATAAACTCTGAGAATTTAGGAATTAAATATAATGTCAGATTTATGCAAATTTGGATTTTCTGCATTTGAAACTCAGTCAATTAAAGTCAATTAGGAGAAGAATTTTCCTAGTACAATAGGAATTCGAAGATGAGAAAATGCACCAAAATTGATTGGATTATAAGGTGCCAATTTTGGGGTGTTACATTTTTCCCCTCTTTGAATTGATGTGTGAGCAGTGCATTGATTCAAAGAATAGTCTGAAGTGAAGATGAAGATTTTAAAAGTCTAGGTTAGGTTGCCAAGACACTGATTAGATTAAGAAGAAGAATCATCTAAGAGAAGATCAGAATCAGGGTTAGATTACCCCAATGTCCACTAATGGTTGATGAAGATCTAGGACTATCTCCAGAATTAGGTTTAGATCACCCCAATATGAAGGTTAGCCCTCCGAGATCCAGGTTAGATTGCCTAGATAATGATCTAAAGAGTTTTTGAGAGTCATCTTCAGAATGAAGTGTAACTTTGAAGAATTAGGATTAGATTTCCTCAATACCCAATGAGATTTCAAGAATCATATCCAGAACGAAGCTTGATCCTTGAGGATCTGAGTTAGATTGCTTAGATACCTAGAAAGATAGATGACAAGATACGAGACATCATGATTCCCCTAGAGATTCAAGATCATGATATATCCAATTTTGACCATAAGGTACAAAAAGCTGAATATGCCCCAAGTGATGAGATTCCCCTAGCAATGGGGACTTTTGCTTCAGATCAGACTGATTCAAGAATAATGTGAAAAGATTCAATGATGCAATCATCTTTCCCCCTCGAGAGTGAAATTGAAAGATGACACATCATAGTGATGAGAGAAAGAAATCATAGAGAAAGATAGATCAAGAGAGAGAAGAATCTATTTAGAGTGATCAAGAGGTCCTATTGATTAGGTTTGACCAAAGTTGACTAGAATTGACTAGAGTTGACTTTGATGAAAAGATTATAGAATCTGAGAAAAAAGATAACAAGAGATAATCCTGACAAGAAAGCAATATCAGAAAATTGACTGCACAAGTGTTCGATCACGTCGGTCCCAAAATTTTAAAATGCAATTTTGAGCTTCTTAGGAGTGTCAAATTTGGATTTTGATCATGAAAATGGATTCAGAATGGTCCATTTAGCCAAGGGTACAACTTTTGTAGAAAATGGACCACTTTGAAAAATTAGGTCAAAGGCTATATAAGGCCCAGAGGGGTCATTTTCAAATCATTATTCACCTTTGACTTTAGTGATGGCGAGGGCTCCAACTGATACTGATAGAATTTCCTTACATACATATCGATTTGAGTGCTCTCGACGGCACAACCGACCAGTGGAGTATGACGCGCCTCTAAGTACTCATAACCTGATCTTGTATTTCTAAAAAACATTTATCAATTTTTTAGTGTTAGCATGTTTTTAGGCTATTTAAATTTTGTCCTGCGCAATCTTGCGTGAGAAAATAGTTTCCTCGCACCGGCCATGATTTCCCTTTGTGCAAGGAATCTGAATACTCGTACGGGTTAGCGATTCTGTGCATGGGACCCTCCCTAGCGCTCGTGCAAAGAGCGTGCACGCACCACACGAGATTTCTAGAATCTCGCACGAGAACACATCCCGCCTTGCACGAGCCTGAAAGCTCATGTAGGAAAAGAGTTTCCTCACGCGAAAAAAGATTTTTCTCACATGGGAAACTGGCAAAAGTAAAAAAAATTCATTTTTCTTGTGTCATAGAGTCAACCTGTTGCCATATCTTAAACTATGTGTAGAATAGGTCCATAGCTACATTTGTTGTCTTTTGCTTTGAAAAATCATCATTGTTGAGGTACTGATCCAATTTTTTGACTTGCTTTGTAGGTCGATCTCCAAGACATCAATTTCAAATCCCATCATCCTATCATCAGTGAGTTGTTACAGAGATTATCAGATGTTGACGGGGCCCACATTGATGGGCTGGGATTGACATATCTACGTGATGTACCTGATATTTAGGTAAATCAAAGACTACTTGGAGCCTTGGTTGAGCATTTCCATTCAGAGTCAAATACTTTTCATTTTCCACAGGGAGAGATGACAGTGACTTCGGAGGATGTATACTAGATTTTGAGAGTGCCATTCCATGGAGCTCGTGTAGAGTATCACACGCAGCCTAGAGATGGTACACAGGCTTTGAGAGTCATCTTTCAGGATGATTTGGTGATGGGTCAGACCATCTTCTGGGAGGAGTTGATATGGACTTATGGCAGAGATTATCCTCTAGCAGTTCTTCTTGCACTATTTCTAAGCTATCATCTATGTTCCTAATCGTGGTTAGCATGGTTTAGAGTGTGGCTGGGGCATTATGCTCCAGAAGATGCTGGATGTTCCTATAGTCACTTTTGGATGGGGCGAGTGGATGCTCACACAGATGTACCATGAGATGCATGAGATCATGTATTGGGGTGCCCGTACTATGGCGGAAAGAGTCATCATTTTGCAGATCTAGGCCTGGGAGCACCTTCCCGTATGTAGGCTGATTTTCCATGATACATGGCAGCCATTAGAGTGATATATTTACAAATACATGGGTCTGATGACCCAACCCATGATGGGTAAGACTAAGCAGTGGAGGGCACAGATTGATGATATAGCTGCAGTCATATGGCAACCTTGGGTGGCCACTGAGGTTTGGGATGATGCTCATCATGAGCTATCATATATGTTTTGCTCGTGTCCTTTTATAGGATGTACCATTGTTGTCATTAAGCACTTCTTGCTTATGCACGTATTGTGCCAGTTTGGGAGGTAGTAGGATGTGTCTCTAGAGTATTGTACATATGCCCCATTCATCGATGAGATGAAGAAGAGGTGGCAGAGATTACTTGATAGGGGGCACAACATGATAGATTCCTGAGTACCACCAGCTAGGTGGGATTATATGGTTGCGGTGACAAATGCAGGTATGAAACCTACATACAGAGACTACATGTTAGCACACCCTTTCCCCAGATTCATAGCTCCATTGGGTCAGATACCCTAGGTGGTACAGCCACCACCACAGCAGCAGGCACAACAGGTTCCTCCTCCAAGATAGCAGCCTCAGGATCAGCAGCCATAGCAGGCACCTCTACAGTAGTAGGAGAGAGTAGTACAGCCCCATACATTTTAGATAGATATCCCTATGAGATCCATGGGATTAGATGT
>JAGRRI010046091.1:0-12921 GCA_018584345.1 Thuja plicata
AAATCATCTTCCAAATCATCACACTCACCTTCAACATAGGTCATACACATATTTAGTAAAGGCTTTTCCTCACATTGGCTCCCTTCTTTACCTTCTCCTGTTGATTCTTCCAAGGCTTGAGCTACAATGCAATTGAAAGGAGAATGCAACATATTGCAAGCCACACACCAAGGAGTATTTTCCACATTATGTGCATTATTTGTCTTTAGTGGGTTAGGAGTTTCCTTGTTGTTTGCATCATTTGGATTCTTTGGCACAGGCTTACCATCTTTCCAATTGGTTTTGTAAGGCATGTCTTGCAACCTTAAATGCCTATCTTGCCTTTGATACTGCTGTTTATTGTTTTGAAAACTCTTAATTCTTATCTTATTGTTTTGAAAACTCTTAATTCTTATCTACCTTAGTCGCAAGGTCTTTCACAACATTTACCAACTTGTCCACTTTGTCTTCCTCTTTAGGAATCTTACTGGACGGTTCCTTAGATCTTTCTAGAGCCTACCATAATCTCTTTTTCCAAGTTTTTTCTTAAGCTATTCTATTACTTTCAATGTTGATTGCCATCTTATAAGCAATTTTTCAATGTATGAGGTTCTTTATCCCTTAATAAGTAATCCATGTTTCCATTAAGAGCATTACAATATGTGGTAAGACATATGTTACTTTAACATGAGCATCATGAGATTCATTAGGATATGTTTGAAATCTTGCAATAATAGTTATAATATAATAATATTAGGTATGGTCTATCTTCAAATAAAGTAATCCACTAATCATAGATATTTATCTAGTCTGATTTGCCTTTTACGAGACACCATTCTTTGTCATCTTACATCCGGTCACCATAGGAGTACAATTTGACTTTGAGTCTTCCATACCAAATTTCTTAAATATCTCTTTCACATACTTGGACCGAGATATGCTTATTCCATTATCTTACTGTTGTATTTGCAATCCTAGAAATATTTCATTTATCCAAGCATAGACATCTCAAATCAATTTTGGATTTCATTAGCAAACTCTTTGCTCAACTTTTCATTATGTCCAAAGATAATATCATCAAAAAAACTTCAACAATTGAAATATTATTATTATCAATCTTGTAATACAAATTACTATCAGTAGTACCTTTATTAAATCCAAGCTTCAGAAGATTTTTATCCATTCTCGCATATCACACTCTAGGACCTTCCTTCGTTCCATACAAATATTTCTATAACCGAAAAGCCATGTTGCTTTGATCAGTCATTTTAAATCCATCTGGTTGATCTCTGTACACTTGCCCTCTAATTCACCATTCAATAATGCAGACTTGACATCCATCTTATATACCCTAAAGTCATTGTAAGCAATATAAGCGAGAAAGAATCTCACAACTTAAATTCTAGCCATAAGTGCTAAAAGCTCCTCAAAGTCTCTACCTTCCATTTGTGAATGTCATTTACAACCAAGTCTTGCCTTATTTATGATCACTTCACCATCTTCATTGAATTTGTTTCTGAAAAACCATTTAGTTCAAATTACATTGTAACCCTTAGGTGTGGGAACAAGAACCCCATGTCTCGTTCTTTACAATTTGACTCAACTCTTTCTCCATTGGTTTTAGCCAATGTTCTTCTTGACATGCATCACTGACATCTTTAGGTTGAATCTTTGGAATCAAGAAATCCTGAACTCTATCTTAAACAAATTTTGTTCAAGTTTGAATACAATTGTTTCTATCACCAACTATCTGATTTTCTGAATGGATAAACCTCACATACTTGGGATTTTTGGGATTTTTATGAATTACAAACTCTTGTATTTCTTCTTCCATGTCATCTTCTTCTTCTTTTTGCACCAGAACAATCTGAACTTGATTTTGAGTTTGAGGCTTCATCCATTGATTTGTATTATCATCCTTGTCATATGATTCATCCACCTTGACATTTGCACTCTCAACTATCTTTCTCAATTTGTTATTGTAACATTTTTATGCCTTGCCTTTTGTTGAATAACGAAGAAAGATACCTTCATTATGTCTAGCATCATTTCTAAAACTTCAACTCTTTTGATATAGCATTTACTTCCAAATTTTTTAAACTATCTCACAGTAGGAACAATACCATACTATAATTCATAAGCACTCTTACAATTATTGTTAAGGAAATGGATGAATAGGTAAGTGAATAATTTTCTCTTGTTGATGGTCTGAGGAAAGAAATGGCCTTTGTGATTGACGGATTCCTTATTCCAATCAACTATATATATTATACAAAGGGTTAGCAACTTGGAGGATCATGACCCTTCATGATATCCATTAATTACTAACTAATATAATTAGTTTACTTAACATTTCTTAAGTACTCATCTATAGGAGGAGTTTCTAAAACAATAAATATAGTTAAATATTAAGAGTGATTTGCATTAACATTACAGTCCAGATTATAATTTGACTGTAAAGCTAATGTAGAGCATTACATAACTGATGTAATTATATTTAATTGTAATTCCATCAGACATTAAATTTGACTGAAACTATATTTCAACACTCCCTCTTAGTAAAAGAAGATTTAATTCAAACTCTCAGTCATGACAAAATCTCTTGGAAACAAAAATCCATTGCTTCTGACACATGCATGAATGGCATTTAGCGACAGAAACTTGTTGCAATTTATTTCTTAACTTTGAGTACAGGTCCGAAAACAAAATGCATGCCTCTTTTATCTGATTGTCATTCAAATTTATTAACACCCGCGAAACAAGACCACATGTCACTACTTGGTTTCTCTGCACCTGCTTTGTTCATTTTTTACATTTAGCACATCGACAAAATGCCACCCAAACACATGGAAACTAATCGTAAGCTCGCATAACAATCCAAGAGTTTTTCATTTCCTTCACGAGCCAACAACAATGCTATTAGATCCTCTTTACTCTCTAGCTTACCACTCCTTTCTTCAAATCTTACAACACCTTGCAAGTAAGCGCTAGCCGTTGATGTTCACTAAGCCATTCAGTGGAAACCTCACCACAACATATGGAATATTCCTTCTCCATCAACGAATTAGCGATGACATAATATTAATAAAACAACAAACTTTTTGGCGAGCTCGCATCTTAAAATTTAATTTAACTTAATCTCTTGCGAGCATGCGACTACTCAACATTGACAACCTTTTTCACCTTTATCACGAGCTTACAACCTTAAAATTTTACTTGACTTGAGACTTGTGAGCATGCGATAACCACAAAACTCACAAAAGTTTTAAATCGACGTCAAGACGGAACATAAGATGTTAGACATCAACCAAACCGGTGAGTGAGCGATTAAACCAAATAAGACGTAAACTAATTGCATCATATACTCATGGGTTAAAAGGACTTAACCACCAACCTCTTTCCATCCCATGGTAACATAACATTCTACTTCAATCTCTAACTCGCAAGGTAAATGATGAGAATTGGAGGGAATTTCAAGTTGGTGTTAATTTTTATTGTGTTCATGGCCGACTTGATTAGTAAAATGTTTTAGGGAGATTGGTAAATTTTTCTATGGTAGTATTATGATCTCAAGGTGATTATGATGGATCAAAGAATGTTGGATCAAAGTTTCTTTGATCAGGATCATTGCTTTTGGTGTAGTATGATCAAAATTTAAATTTAGGTCTTGTCGACCTAAGTTCTTAATAACTTTTGATGAACTAGGGAAAAAATTTGGTTGCACATGTGAAGGATTGATTGTGGACGTCTGTGATTTCTTGTATTCAAAGAGGATTTGAACAAAAATCTACTGAAGGTTAAATCTCTCATCTGAAGTATTCAAAGAGGATTTGAACAAATATCTATATTGTACTTCATTGGGAGTGACCTTGGTGTAAGTTGGGTGCTACTATTCAGTTCATAAAATATTAGATTGTTGTCTGATTGGCCATTGTAGTGCTCTTGTATGGAAGTGAGCCTTCTTGTAAAGGGTTCTAGCCCATTTGAGCAGTGAGCTCTAGGTTGTATTCTTAAATCCAAGTGCATTCCCCATAATTGTGATAAGGTTATAATTCTAACAAGGTATTTTCTTATTGTAGATAATAAGCCGTACCATGGTTTTTACCTTACAGGGTTTCCACGAAAATATTCGTCTCAAAGTGTTGTGGATGTGTTTTTAATATTTGCATGCATGCTTAGTTTACTTGGATCAAACTTAAGGGTTTAGGTATTAAAGGATAGTTAAAGTTATACAATTTTAGGAATAAGCAATTCACCCTCCACCCCCTCAGTCGTTCTTTGTCTTATTTCCTACAAGCTTTGAGATTAAAAAAGATTATTTGAAATATTGACAACAATTCAATTATCACAATACATAGTAATAGGCTCATCAACAGGTAATGTAATATATTTCAACATTTCCTTCATCCATACGACTTGTATATAATTAATAGCAATTGTAGGCCTTTCCAAATGGATTAAGGATTAGGTATAACTACTATACTCAGATTATAAATCTTCTTTGAGAATCTATCTATTTTATGGAAATGTTCATTTAATATGTTAATGTAGGGGCATAAGCTTGAAATAGTTTTGCAATATATGCACTACGTTTCCATTGTAGCCATGCTAACTATTGCTTGACAAGGAAAGTTGTAGGAAAGTTAGTACTCATAAGTAAAACTACCTGAATCCTTTCTAACAAATGATAAATAATCATGAAAATTAATTAAGTTCAGGTTTACTATGCAGGGATTACTCTGCTCACTTTGGCTACAAGAACAAACAAAAGAACTATTTTCTGTTTGGCTGTAGGAATAGACATAGAACTGAATAACAACTACAAAAATAGTAAAAATAAAAAGGATCAGTCACCAAGTAGGGCCCCTTGGGTGAGTGAATACAAGTTCTGTAAGACACTATACTCAGAATAACCATTTTTTTTTTCATATAACTAAACTTGATTACACATGGTATCTTGAAACTAGAAACGATATTGTTAAAAACAATCACATCAATATCAATATGTTTGTCCATGTGTTTAGTTCATTGTTGTCATCATAAATTGAGAGAATCAATGTGCACTGTACCCTTTTCCAAATAATTGCAACTTGTTTTGGATTAAACCATCCTTCCCATTAAAAATGCATAAGAGGTATCAACTTCCTCTATCGTTATTTTAGTCTCACTGATCTTTGGTGGAAAATCACCACTGTATAACTGTAAAGAAGAAATATTGTGGTGTATGAAAATGTAAAGGAGGAAAATCGTGGTTTATTGTTATTTGTGTTTATTTCCTTAACCCCACTTTCCACTTACTTGAATTTGATTGATTGTATTTTGCAATTGTGATTATGATTAAGGGAAGATAAGATGCTCCTTTCTTTCCCTCAAATACACAAATAGGAGATCCAATTTTGATCAACCCCAAAGGGTAAATACATAAATGAATCCACTATTTAGAAAGAGACCAAGAACGGGGACCTTAAATTCTATAAATTGATTGATTAATATGATTAATGACAGTAATTGAAAAGAATAGGAGAAAGCACCAACCTTACAAAATGGAAAATTAAAGATTGTTGTTTTCTGAGATCTGTAGACTGTTTCTGGAGATGCTGACATTTGATACCGAACCAGAACAAAGAGACGGACAAAACCCAAAAATATTTTTCCGTTTCGATGTTGTCTTATGAAAAAGGTTGACCCTATACCACTTTTGCCAACTCGATCTGCCCAACTCTGAAAGTGTCTCTGTTGGCACAGTCGAAAGAAATCCGAAAAGGGTATCTAGATCTGGCCTCAGATTTACAGTCGCGAACCTGTAACTACAAGAAAAATGTTTGTTTGTTGTTGGGGAGGGGTTTGCCTTAGTCAAACCCTGATTTAGGAATTAACCTTGAAATCAATAAAGTATGGAAAGCTAACAAGTAGTAGAATTGAATCTAATAGTGAAGCTATGATATGTAATAGATATGCAATTGTAATTCAAATGTAGCAAGTATGTAAATATGAAAGCATAGACTTTAGAGACCATAAACCTCCATGATTGTATGCTTGGAATCTACCTTGAAAGAGTTTTGAGAATGTAGAAAGGATCTTGAAGGAAGATCACCCCATCATGATGGCTAGATCTAGGGTTTGAATGATGAATCTTGAATGCTTGAACCAAATCCCTTCAAAGGCTTGAAAGCTTGAATCCTTGATCTTCAATGGAGAACTTGAATGCTTGAGAAGAAGAATTGAACACCTTGAGAACCATGGATTCTTGAACAAAATCTTGATCACCTCTTATCACTTAGTTGATAGTTTGATCATGCTTTATGATGGTTTTCATGCTTAGAGAAAATGAGAGGAGAAGGCTCCCTTTCATATGAAATTAGGGCACAATCTCCTAAGGAGGCCTACATAGGACAATTAAATCATCATTTAAGCCTTTACCCCTAGGAGAGGACCTATATTAAATATAATTTAGGAATCAACCAATTCGGAACCCGAAACAGCTGACCCGGGAGCGGGAGAGAACTTTTTTCAAAGACCGACATCTGGGAAACTGTGGGATTCTGGGTTTGGGACCCTAGGATAGGGTTGAGGTCGACCCTATCCTAGGGCAGGGCTGAGGTCGACCTAGTCCCAAAAGGTCGACCCTGTCCCTGCATCCCAGAAACACTCCTACAACCCAGAATGCAGAAATCAGTCCCGAAAGTGGTATAAGGAGGAGCAGATCAGGGAGAGATGATGTAGAAATGGGGGGATGATGTAATGGAGATCAAATACATCCCCTAAGGAGGGATAAATTCTCTTAACATGGAAGTTCTTCCATTTTAAGATGATAAATTAAGCCCCCACTTTAGCGGGAGTACGGAAGTCGAACGTGCTCACGGTAAAGTTAGAAGAAAGAGATCCTGGTGGATTGCAATCAAGAAAGAATATCACTAAGCCAAGAACACAAGCCCGAGACTAAGGATTCTATCACATCATACATACATATAGATATGGAAAGTAAAGAATATTGAATCATAGAAAACATATATGATGACATAAGTAAGACAAGAACAACTCTTTTGATAAAACAGCTTAACGATCAAAGAACACCATCAAAGAACCACATGTCTTCTCTCTCACAACCTTTAGGTAATCTCTTCAACAAATCAATATCTAACTGAAACAACTCATTCTGCAACTCCTTACCAACAACATGTCCATCATCACTAATGAAAATCCCATTCCTAGCATTCTTATATTGATCAACAAATCCACCAACTTCAATACCCTCACAAATAAGAGCCTTGCCACAAGTCCTCTCATAATCACCAACAACAATTTCATCAACAACAACATGCATATTGCAAACAGTATCAAACTTAGCAACAGTCCCGACAAGGTCCTCAAATTTAGCCAAAGGAATCTCAATTCCAACATCAACACATCATTCTCCTCAATATAAGAAATCTCATTATCATCCTTCATAACAAGATATTCCTTAACTTTCTCATCAGACCCAATCAACATATTATAAAATTCACCCATAACCTATCTACCATCTCCTCTGCAATCTCAGTCAAAGCATTCACAAGTGTAGATACCTTATGAATCTTAACCTCTTTCTTCGTAGCAACACTAACTTTCTTTCTCCTCATTTGAACAATTCTTCTGACAGTCCAAACAACCCATCTCTAAATCAGTTAATGCTAACTCAATGTCTTCAACTCTTGAGAAGCCTCCTCATACTCATCCTCAGGTTCACGACTCCTCAAACCAACCAAAGCATTGCAAATCTCAGACCTTAACTCACCCCTAAGGTCTTGAAACATTCTCTTTACACTTCTAGTGCTCATCCTAACCAGCAACCTCTCCTCCTTCACAAGGTTCAATGATTTCATAAGGTACAATGATTTTGCAAGCCCAGGAATAACAATCAACAATCACAGTAACAAATCACTCTCACACAAACTCATACTAGCCAACACCTTGCAAAAAATCCTTTATCAATCTTTTTGTGAAAATCCTCTGTAACTGCTAGTCAGATCTTCAATCTGCCACCTCACAATGAACAAAACTAGGGCAGTATCAACATCAACAAAAAACCACATTTCTTCTCTTTCTCTCACACTCTCTAGGTAATCTCTTCAACAAATCAGTTTCTTACTGAAACAACTCAGTTTGCAACTCTTTACCTAGAAGATGTTTGTCATCAGAAATGAAAACCCCATTCCTAGCATTCTTATATCGATTAAAAAGTCTATTACTTTGGTAACATCAACCTCCTCAATATCAACAATCTCATCTTCATCCTTCATAACAAGACACTGCTTAACTTGCTCATCAGACCCAATCAATAGATTATGAAATTCAACCATACCCCTCTCTATGTTATCCTCTCCAATCCCAGTCAAAGCATTCACAAGTGTACACACCTTATCAATCTTAACCTTTTTTTCAGTAGAGACCCAAACTTGCTTTCTCCTCCTTTGAATACTTCTTCTCACAGCCCAAACAACCCATCTCTCAATCGGTAAATGCTAACTCAATCTCTTCAATTCTTGAGTAGCCTCCTCATCCTCATCCTTAGGTTCATGAATCCTCCTCAACCTAACCAAATCATTACAAATATTGGACCTTAACTCACGTGTAAGGTCTTCAAACATTCTCTTTACACTTTTAGGGCTGATCATATCTGTTGGTTGTATTTCTTGTTTTTGCTGGTTCACCTTGTTCCTCGTCTTGCCCTCTGTAAAATTTCAGGTTATCATGTTAAAGCTTTGCCAAAATTGCAAAAAACCCTGCAAAAAACCCTAGTATCCAAGTGTTAAAACAATGCATTTGAAACCCTAGGTCATGTCTTATGTTTCAGCGTTACTTTTTCAATCACTTAAGACATGTGTTTTAAGTCAGGTTGCCTCATCGCGTTACCCAGGGCGAATATTCCAAAACTCTTCCCGACTTTTCTTTTTCCTTGTGTCGCGTAGTCTCATTTAGAAACCGAATATTCCTTCATCATTTCGAGACTTAGCGATGTCCTTCAGTCGGGTAGTCGCGGGATATCCGTGTTATAAAGCTTCATAAGAAATGGGACCCACTGTTAGCCGGGTGATCGCAAGAGAAATCAACAGCTATGACAAATGTTCTCAGACTTCGCGATTTACTTCATGTCGCGTTGTTGCCAGATCAGCCCAAGGTTCACGGTTAAGTTTTACTTCATGTCGCATGGTCTCGGGATCAAATGGCAGTTAAGGGTTAACAGCTCAGACTACACGACTGACCGTTTGAGGTTTGCGGCATTACTCAGTCAGGATGTCACCAGAAAAGATCAATGCTTCGGTTCTCTAGTATGTAACAAGTAAAACCAATGAGCAGATGACATCTGTCATAATGTAAGTGGGTTGTCGGGAGGTCGCAGAAGAAAGGAAAGGATTAAGAGGTTATGAGACTAAGGTATGTTGCCTTCGGTCGCAGAGTCTGGGAATGACTTAAGGGTATGTAGAAATATTAAGCGATTATGCGACAGTCGTCAGATGAGAGAATCAAAAGATTTGACAGTGGGCGCGATGTCTGGAGAGAATAGTGCCCTAGGGAAAAGGTCCTCCCGACTTGGCGATTAGGGTATGTCGCAAAGTCACTATAAGCAGAGAAAAGACACATGCTATATGTTGAGGTAAAGTTAAAGGTATCTCCCGACTGGGCGACTAAGACTTGTCGCATGGTCTTAAAATAGAATGAGCATTTAGCGACATGGAGATAACTGAAAAAGTTAATGATAACGGCTTGTCGCCAAGTCTGGGAAAGAATGATGAGTTAAGTTTAACACCTTGTGACTTTGGTTTTGCTATTGTCGCTCAATCGCTAGATGACTTGAGTCAGCCAAGGTAAAGAAAGTACATTGTCGCCAAGTCTGAGAATGGAACCATAGTTAAGAACAAGGGCTTGCGACAAAGAGACTTCCTACAGTCGCGTGGTCACCTGAGTACGAGATCTAAAAAGCGGCGGCAAGTGGTTGACATGACAGGATGAATCACTTGGCAACCAATCAGAGACTTGAATGTTGATTACTGTGCACAAAAGGTAGCTGAGATGTATGACAGAGAATGAATCAAAAGATGACATGTCAGCTATCTTAAACGTTTTATGATTGCGCCAAGGATTCATATTTGAAAATTTGATTTCCTATCAACTTTGTGCAACTACGGCTAGGTTTTTCAAAGTTCACGGCATGGCAACTTAATGGCAGAACTGATGTTTCCGAATTATGAGCTATGTACTCTAAATCATATGGCTATAAACAAATGATAGTGCATTCATTCTTGTTCACGGTGCTTTCAAGATTTCAGAGCCAGGTTGATTGTTTTTCAGTGAAAAGAGATATTTTGAGTAGTTGCAGTGTATCAAAGGAAGCAGAGATTTTTAGAAAATTGCAGAGGATTGTGCTTAGAGAAAACAGCTGATATTGGAGATTAGATTTGTTCCAATATCGGTTGAAGGAAAGAAATTCAAGGTGCTTGCAGAGATGAGTAGGGCTGTGAGCATCGCTTCAACAAGTGGAGGCAGTGGAGAAGAACAAAAAGGAAAACCAAGCTTTTCTAATGAATTTCCTCAGCTTTTGCCAGGTTCAACACAAAACAGGAAGATTGATGCAGGTGTTTTTAAGGATGACTTCATGGACATCAGAGATGCTGCAACCCCGGGCACAACAGGTTACTCTCTTTTTACATACTTTTATAAAAATTCTGATAAGCCTATGCCTATTTCAAACCCTTGGACATGTGGTATGGGAAGGTTATTAGTTCCTGATGTGTTTCTAGATGTTGACCTATTTCTTGGCCTGGCAAATCATTATGATGCCCTCACCAAGGCGATTAAAAGAGATGATGGCACTGCCTTATTGATATTAAATAGAAACTCTTTTATGCAAGCCTTTGGCCTATTCAGTACCATGTCTACCAAAATTGACATGAAAAGGCAAGAAAAGAGGTATAGTGCCAAGCCGGGAATTGCAAGGAGCTTGTTGCAGAAGCATATGCCAAAAGAATTGAGGGATCATTTAGGTCCTAAGGCTGAACCATATCCATATTATTACAAGGACCTACATTTTTATATCAAGTACAATGCCCATGCCCTTTGCAGAGTACTGGGGATAGATGGAGATGCAGAAAGAATAGGTCATGGTATTTTGATGATGGTGTTAGACCTGCAGGAGGTGCATTCAAGCACCAGTTATGATTATATTCAGCATATAATTGATGAGATGCATGAGGGTTTTATTGTAACACAAAAGAAATTAAAAAACCCTAAGGAGAAGGAGCCAAAATTCTTGCATTATTCAGTCCTAATGCACCTTCTCTTGTATTTCAATTTTGCAATCATGGATCCCCACAATTTATCCCCTAAAAGATTTTTTCAGGCACAACCAAATCCTATCCAGTTCTGGGTTAGGGTTTGGAACTATACTTCTAGAGATTGTGACTTATGTGCCTTTCAAAATTGGATTGTGTATCCAATTATAAAAAGTTTGGGAATAAGCAGGACCATAATTCCTTTAAAGGTCATACAACTGCTTAGGCCTTGTGAATATTTATAAAATTGGCCTGGGAACCACAATTGGGGTGACTTCTTCTTGGAGGAGAATTTCATTATAATCAGAGTATATGGGTGTATCCACCCACCCCATATATTGCCTTATAATGTGCCTATGAGAGTTGCTGCTATGGAATTCATCTGGCAGTTGATGTTAACTGATAATGAACACTTTGCACCTCATAAAAAGGGGACTATCCCTAGGCAATTTAGAATTGCAAATTTCACAATTGGTAAGAATTCCATGGATGAAGTAGGTCAATGGTTGGGAAAGTTCAGAATGGGGGCAGCCCCTTACAGGTATATTGACCCACAAGGCTTCATGGCAGGGGTTAGAAAGCTCTACACTCCTACTATCCCTAATACCAATGTACATTGTGAATGTATAGAGGAGGATGCAACAAGAAATAACTTGGATGAAGATGACATCCACATGAAAAGATTGAGAATTCAAGAGCTGCTGAAGTTGCAGACTCGAATAAAGAGGAATGGTTTATCCTTTGGGGGTTTTTACCCTGACCTCATGTATTTTGACAGGATCAAAGCTATGATTGACAACTACTATGTTTTGTTAGATCAATTGGATATAGTTCTTGCTAAGAAAGGTGCTCAATCTCTAGAGCATTTAGAGTCAGAGTACGAGAGTGGTGATGATAGTGACTATGCACGTCCTTACATGTCTCCTCCATAACAACAAGCACCAAAGCAGCAAATGACTAAGGTCCCACAGTTGCAGGGAACAGAGCAACATATTATAGATTTAACTGTTGCAACACAACCTGATGATGTGGAAGAGCCTGCAGGAAAGAGGCAAAAGTTGGAATTAGGCCAACCTTCAGTTGAAGGGCAAAGTAGAAAAAAGGACAAGGTTAAGGCCTTGATACCTGGCACCAGGTTATATGATCATAACCTGAGGAAAGCAATCAGACAAGGCAAGAAACAAATGCCTGATCCAGAAGACAAAGTTGAGATCCCACTAAGGACATGTGTTGATGAAAGATTGCTTAGCCAATAGAACTTCCTTGATGATGACAACTTTATAAAGACAGAGGAATTTAAATATTTCCTCAGGTGGCACAAAGCAGAGCAGCTCAAGTCCCAATTACTAGTGGATGGAAAAGAGACGATTACTAATGAAGCTCTTGTGGCCCTACAAACTTATGATCCTGAGATTGAGGACATCTCTCCTGAAGATGCCAGGAAAATGGTATTAGGAAGTGAAATTTTATTGGCTGAAGGCTGGGATTTGGCATCTGCATTCATCATAGATCAGATCAGAAAGCAGCCTGACCTTAAAATGGTCAATGAGGTTCAAGTGGGAGAGATGATCAAAGGATTTGGGTATGACCCAAAGTCACAAGCCTTTGCCATGTGGAATCTGAGCCCTAAAGA
>JAGRRI010046144.1:0-15561 GCA_018584345.1 Thuja plicata
AACATATATTCTGATGGTTTTATGAAATACTGCATTATATGTATAATATTAGAAAAGTATGTCAAAAACATCTACCCATGGTTTAACAGTTTTATCTGGACTTTTATCACAAGTTTTGACTAGCTAGTCTCTCAAATGTTTTAACAAAAACTAGAACAGAGTATTAAAATTATACAAAACAAAGGCAATAATTTAGCCTTATCATTTGCCCCTTGGTTACTCAAATGCTTGTCCTCAAGCATTGCACCTTCTGGTAATTGACCTGTAGTCACCAACTTCCATTCTTCCCCTCCTCTGGCTCTTAAAGGAGTAATAGAATCCCCTTGTTCTTTCCCAAACTTCCCTTCTGTGATCTTCCTGTATCCTATCAAGTCTGGTAGAGTTGATATCATACAAGGGCCATAGGAGCATGGGCGGTTACATTATGAGTGGACACCAGAGCTCCTGCCTGATTTTCCTACCTAGCGCTATGTACTTTGGTGCCCGGTGTATAGTTGCTTCAAGGTTAATGGGGCTATGTGGTTTTGATCTTTTAAAGACCTCTGATAATCTGCCCCATCTACTTTTTGCACCGGTTAGGGCTCTTTAGAAGACAAAGTAGGACATGCTATCATATTCTACATAAACTTCTGCTTTGAGTTTAAAATTTTTATCCCTTATTTCCTTCTTGACGTTCCCATATGTTAGTCTAAACCAATCCCTTAGGAATACTTCTGGCTGACTACTTTCTTCTCTTAATGGTAGTGGTTTTGTCTTCTCAAGATCTCTGTAATTCCCCAACTGCCTATCATAGTTGGCTTCATTATGCATCCTATTGTGAATGGAAGCCTATTAAACACTCTCTTAGTTAGATGCCTACCCGGTTCACCTCTGAAAGGAGGCATAATCTATGCACAGGGAGAGGGAAGAATCTCTCCCCTAGATTCTTGACATAGGTATGCACCTGGATGTTTGAAGTGGTATATGATGCTGGCCCATGTTTAAGGGTTACCTTCAAACATATATACTTAGTCCTTGGAAACACCAAAAACATGGGTGCTCTTTTGAGGGTGACACTGCTGTGTGAGGTGAACACATATGCATAAGACAGCGGGGCACAGATTTTGTCTTCTCAACCAATTTTCTTTGTAGGAATAATTGAGTGTTTGTTCTTGAGTCTTAAACTGTCCATTCTATCATTTCAAACAAAGACTCCCATGTTTCTACCAAGTTTCTTTGTCCTTGGTGGAATTGTTTTTGACTACTATTTGCATCACTACCTGATTGAAACTTTGTGTTTTTAAATGAATTCTTGTCACCTTGAAACAAAGATTGCTGATTTATATCATCTTAAAACTATCCTGAGCTTGGATATCTTGTTAGAGAGAAGTTCTCACTGTGTCTCAAAACCTGGTCTTTACCTTGAAACTGAGTTTGTGTATCTGCCTTATCTGCCTCTTGTCTGGATTTGATTGCTTGTTCCTTCATTGTCTACAGACTGAAACTAGTTGTTCCGAGTTGTAAACTAATTGACTCGTACTTGAACTTGTCTTGTCTCTTTGTCTCCATCCTATTTCTTATGTTTTTTACCTTGTGACATGATAGTCATATCTCAACTATTCTAGCCATAACTCTGACGATTCATGTCAGGTGCATCTCATACCTTGGCTGTTCTAGCCTATTACCTTGTCTTTTTTGATACCTTTAGAGATAGAGTTCTGAGTCAAATCTTAAGTTTACTCTCGTACCAGCTTCATCTATGCCTGTTACGACTAGGAGCGGTAATATCTTTCCTATACGCAGTTCTGAAGTAGTTAAAAGTAAACCTCACAATCAAGGCAAAGCTCATTCTGAACCTGTTATCCAAGTGGATAATCAAGAGGGATCATCACGTTCCTCTTCCCCATTCAGTGCGGACCCAATTCTGAATCTAAAGCCAGTGTTTCAGTTTTGTTCTAATCCATTGTTTCAAGATCAACATCATCCATTTATCTCAAAGAAGCCACCTATTTGGGTCGATCCTGTTAACGACCCTCACTGCCTTAGTGATCCTTTTTCATAGTTCAATCCTTTTGATTCACCGAAGAGAACATCGGCTATGAGTTCTCACTCTCATACTAAAGAAGTGCATACGGAACAATCTCACATTAACAATATGACGTCTCCTTTCGATTACACACAAGTTCAAGACCAATCTCAACATGAGCAAGGTCAAGAGCAACACCAGGGACAAGACCAAACTCAAAGTATTTATGAAATTCTTGGCAATGATGATGACCCTATCACTTAGAATGATATAGACGCAGAAAAATATAATAAAGCTCTTATCAAAATGATGGAGATACTCCTTGTGGAAGACAAAGAAAAATATTTCCTAGATTTAGCAAATGAAGGAGTCAAATTACCCGCGAACTTCCAAGTGGATACACTTGTCGCTAAAGAAGAGGAAACTGAAGCTTCTAAGTTGCACAAGATAATTCATGATATGAAAGGACAACATAGCCAACTTATGAAAGATAAGGACAAACCTACGCAACAATTCACAATGGAAAGTATATGTCCTTTTCCATTTGTTAAGAGTATTGTTATGCAACCTTTTCCCAAAGGTGTAGAAATCATAAAATACAACAAGTATCTAGGTACCTCTGATCCCCAGGATCATTTAAGAGAATTTGGTGCCTTTTCAATGGAGTTTATGCATGATCAAATGTATTTTATGCATCTTTTTCCATGAAGTTTAGGTGGGCCCGCTATGGAATGGTTCTCACGATTGCCCACTGGCATCAAAACTTTTGACGAGATTACTAATATTTTTATGCAACACTATTCTCATAATGTTCAACATCCTGTTAACATAAAGGATCTCTGCAACCTTAAACAGAAGCAAGGGGAACCAGTCTTGATGTTTCACCAAAGATGGAGACAACTTTGCACAAAGTACCCTCACAAAATACCCGAGTCAGAGAAACTCAATATATTCTTGGATAATCTCACCCCTGACTTCGGGTATCAAGTCCAACTTCAAGGTCCCCTTAACTTTGATAGTATGATAAAACAGGCTGTGAGAATAGAAGCCTTCATGGTTAAAAAAGGTGAATTGACTTTATATAAGGATAAAAAGGAAAATTTGTCATCATCCAACAAAGACAAAGGTAAATTCCCCAACAAAAATAGAGATGTTGTGAATGATGGGGTGGTTGATAACGTGAATTCAACTTCTTTGAAACTGGTCTTTAATCTCACCATGGGTATACAAGTGACCAAATCTATCACCAAGGCTGCGACGAACACTCAACAGATCTCTAAATTTGCTGGAAAAAAACCTTGGGTACCACAAACCAAGCGTGAATTTACCCCTCTAGGAGAAACAATTGATGTGGTTTTCAAAACTTTGGTGCAAAATCAAATTCTTATTCCTTTGGAGAAATGTTTATATGACCCACAACCAAGACCTCATTGGTGGAAAGAAAATGATTACTATGATTACCATCAGAATAAAGGTCACAAGACTGCTATTTGTTACCAATTAAAACATAAAATTCAAGACTTGATTGATGACCAGGTCATCAATGTGGGGAATCATAACCAGAATTTGCATCATCAAGCATTCAAAGACCCCTTCCCTCATCAAGAGAAAGGTGAATCCTCCAATGCTCAAAATAATAATTCCAAAGTTAATTACGCCAATACCACTTATAATAATGTGATCAACATGATTGAACCAATAGGAGTGGAATATTGCAATATGTTTTCCGGCAAGGGAAGTGGGAATGTTTTTAAACCCAGAACCCCATTTGTCATAAGAGGCCCTGACTCTTAATCTGAAACATTTTGGGATTGTGCAAACATTGTCACTCGGTCTAATGCTAGAATCACTATCAAGGGTCCTAACCCTCTTGTTGCTATGTCCACGCCAAAACAAACTATGGATAAGACTGTTGTTGGTTCTACCAACAAGACCACGAAGGTGGTCCCTACGCCTTCTGCTGCTGGTTATAGCATCCTTGACTAGCTTCAAAGGACCAATGCTTAGATAACTATTTTTGAGCTATTAAAAATCTCACCTGCTCATAGGCAAATTCTGGACAAAGCTCTCACCGAAGCTAATGTCCCCAAAGATATCAACTTGGATCAGTTTTAATCCATGGTGGGTCATTTGACCTCACCACATTACTTATCCTTCTCTGAAGAAGATGATCACTCAATTAGTCACCCACACAATGCTCCTCTGCACATAGAAGTCATGATAGGTAAATAGTTAGTTAACCGCATGCTCATTGATAATGGTGCTGGTATTAATATTTGCTCTGCTCATTTTCTTTCTCAACTAGGTTATGGCAAGGATTGCATAGATTCCCACAAGAGAATTACCATAAAATCTTATGATGAGGAAGAGAGAACATCTAAAGGTCTAGTTGTGCTACCCATTCGGGTTGGCCCAGTTGAAAGAAACGTCATATGTCAGGTACTAGACCTTCCTCTTGCATATAGTATTCTGCTAGGAAGACCGTGGATTCATGAGATGCAAGCGGTTCCTTCTACATACCATAAATGTATCAAGTTTTCTTTTCAAGGCACAAAGGTGACTGTTCCCGCTAGCATGGGATCTTCTTGTAATGCTCTCACTCAATCAGTCAACAGTCTTGTTTTGACTAATAGAGAATACACAGAACTCTATGATGCCCAGCTCAAAGATATGGGATAGACACTAAAAATCACAGATATGGGCATGGGGGATATCAAATGGAGCTCATGCTATCATTAGTTTCTCTTCCCCTATCTCCTAGGTCTTATGGGAGACCTTCTGAACACCATAAATATTCCATTACCCCCGAAGTGGTTTATGAGGGTACATTTGTAAGGGCTAAAACACCATTGGAAGATGAAGATGAGGACAGAGCTATCAAGGCCTGGCTTTGTAAAGGAAAGAACACAGCTGAACAAACTGCCCTGGCTCATGAATTAAATCCTAATAGCGAGGGTCTTAAGATTATGAAACATTTTGGGTACAAAGGAAGTGGCCCTCTAGGTGTGAATGGAAATGGGTTAGTGGAACCAATTCAAGCTATAGGTCAAAAGAAAAAAGATACCACTGGGTTAGGTTTCAAAAAGGTTCTGTTTCATCTAGGAATCAATAAATTTGTGCCAAAAGTAGAGCCTACACCAGAACCTAAAAGTACAACTATAGCTAACACTATACAAGATAGATCGGATGACGATTGTTTCCCTTATCCCATCCCTCCAGACCTAGTAGCATTCTTTGCTGAGACAGATAAATTTGTGCCACATACCTGTACTGCAGAAACAGACAGTGATTCTGATCAAACTACTCAATGTGAGACGCTTACTTATGAGCAATGGAAAGACTTACAAGACCCTAAATTCAAAGGATATAGGTACATACCACTAGGCATTCAAGAATGGTGGACACAAGAATAGACTCATATTAAAAGAACTCAAAAACCTTCATGGTGCAAGCACCCAAGTCAGAGTTTAGATACAAACTCTCATGACTATGAGTTTGATAGTTTGTCAGCAGGATCTTGCGAAAGACCTCTCAACGTGAGTGAGGAGTCTAGTGAAAAGCCTAATGAGTCTGAGTCTATAGGTGTTGACATGTCTTCTACTTTGATCATTAGAGATCAAAAGGATTCAAACACACCTTTCGACGAGATCGGTCTAGATCCCCTCTTGCTAGTTAACAATTTCAATGATGACTATATTGTGGATCCACTTGAACCTGTCACATCCCTTTCCCTCCAACACCCTAAATTAATAGACTAGAATTCCTCTTCTTCATCTAGTGAAGTCCTTACATTCCAGAATGATTACACCTTAGCCTGCTACCTTCATGCTATTGAGCCCATGATGTCCTCCACTAGTGAAGAAAGTGTCAACATGACCGAGGCTGACATCAAGTACCTTAGTTAGATAATTAAAAGAAGAAAGAATAAGCACTCTGATGGTGAAAACCACATTGTGGCATTATCAGAGCCAAAAAAAGTAAAAAGAAAAGATGTACCCGAAGGTGAAAACCTCTCTGAAGTTCCTGAGGGTGAGGTACTTGATGCACTTCCGAGTCACTTTCAAGAATGCTCATTAGTGTTAATTGAACCTACTCAGCCAATAAATCTGGGAATAGAAGAACATCCACATATCATTCATGTGGCCAAGTCATTATCCTCAGAGGAACTTAAGGAATTTACAGAGTTTTTCCAAGAGAAAAGGATAAATTTTGCATGGACATATTCTGACATGCCGGGTGTGGATCCTGACCTCATTATGCATCACATATCAATATCACCAGGTGTGAAACCTGTCAAACAAAATCTTAGAAAGATGCATCCACATGTAGCTTTATTGATCAAGGCAGAATTGGAAAAACTTCTGAAAGCTGGGTTCATCTGAGCGATTGATTATGCAGAGTGGATTTCTAATATAGTCCTAGTAACCAAACATGACAAATCTATTAGGGTCTATACAGACTTTAGAGATTTAAATTTGGCATGCCCGAAAGATGATTTTCCACTCCCCAATATTGACATGATCATGGATAGGATAGCGGGATATGAGATGTATTCCTTAATGGATGACTTTTCTGGCTATAATTAGATCAAAATTGCACCAGAAGACCAAGAGAAAATAGCTTTTACTTGTGCATGGGGTAAATTTTGTTGGAATGTTATGCCCTTTGGTTTAAATAATGATGTGGCTACTTATCAAAGAGTTTTTACTACAATATTTCATGACATAATGCATAGGACAATGGAGGACTATGTGGATGATATGCTTGCCAAGAGTATGGATAGAAAAACACATCTTGCCGATCTAGGTCCTATACTAGATCATATGGAAAAATTCTGATTGTGCCTAAACCCTAAGAAATGTGCATTTGGGGTTACTTCTGGAAAATTACTTGGCTACATTGTTTCGGCAAAAGGAATTGAGGTGGACCTAGAAAAAGTACAAGCTATAATGGAAATGCCACCACCCCGTAATATCAGACAAATCAGGGGTCTTCAAGGTCGACTCCAATCTATCAGGTGGTTTATCTCACAATTAGATGACAAGTCACAACCTTTAACCAAAACCCTGCATAAAGGTGTGACTTATGACTGGAATAAAGAGTGTGAACAAGGGTTTCAACAAATTAAACAGTATCTAGCTAATCCACCCATACTGATGCCTCCCATTTAGGGGAAGCCTTTGATCCTATATATCTCAGCAATAGAAACATCCTTGGGTGCTCTCTTGGCCTAAGAAGATCCAAATCATAAAGAAAGAGCCATTTAGTACATCAAAAAAACATTGGTCTCTTACAAAATGAATTATTCAGTAATTGAGAAGGCTTGTTTAGCAGTGGTGTTTGCTTCCCAAAAGATATGACACTACATGTTGGCTCACACTATGAGGTTGATTGCAAAGATTGATCCATTGAAATACTTACTCAGTAAAGCTACCCTCACAGGTAGACTAGCTAAATGGGTCATGCTCCTTAGTGAGTTCAATATTGTATATGTTGAGAGAAAAGCTATTAAAGGATAGGTGATTGTGGACCAATTGGCTGAAGTACCTCTTACAGATCACCAACCATTAAAGATGGAATTCCTGGATGAGTCCATTATGCTTCTCACGATCAAACATGGACAATGTTCTTTGATGGTTCGTTCACCCAACAGGGGTCAGGAGCTGGGATTTTGTTTATCACACCGCAGCAATATTCCTTACCAAAGGCATATAAAATGATGTTCCCTTGTACCAATAACACCACCGAGTATGAAGCTTTGATCAATGGACTCAAGATTGCTATTGAATGGCGAGTGGATGAACTAAAAGTCTTTGGAGACTCACAACTAGTTACAATCAGGTCAACAATACTTATCAAACCAAAGATGAAAAGTTGGTACCCTATAAAAGGATGGTAGATATCCTTAAGAATTATTTTGCACATGTCACGTTTCAGCAAATTCCCCAGGTGGATAATAAAGTAGCTGATGCTATGGCTACTTTGGCCTCTATGTTGCAAATGCTAGAGAGTGATTTTAGACATGAGTTCCTAGTGGAGACATTATGCTACCCTACCTATGACTCTCCTGACTCCCAGATGGTCTGTTCAGAAATTGGACATGATTCATCTCATTACCACCACATATACTCCTATCTCCATAACCAAACTATTCCTAACACATATACTAGAAATGAAAAATGCCATCTAATCTACAGTGCTTCACGGTACATCATCATAGAAAATGACTTGTATAGACGGGGTCTAGACGATACCTTCCTTAGGTGTCTAGAACCTGATGAGTCTAAACGCGCATTAGAAGAGGTACATGAAGGCATTTGTGGTTCTCACTCAAATGGCCTGACACTAGCTCGTAATCTTATTAGAGCTGGTTATTATTGGCCTGATATGGAGAAGGAAGCTACACAGTTTGCCAAATCTTGTAAGCAATGTCAAGTCCATGGAAACTTGATTCATGCTCTAGCTAAGGAACTCATTCCTTTTATCATCTTTTGAACATTTCAACAGTGGGATTTCAACTTAGTAGGTCAGATATATCCGTCTTCCTCAAGAGGACACAAGTACATCATCACTGCCATGGATTATTTTACTAAATGGGTTGAGGCAGTGCCTCTTAGTGTAGCTGATGGAAAATTCGTAGCTCTGTTTATCTTAAACTACATTATTTGTAGATATGGTGTACCTTCCTCTATCATCACTGACAATGGGGGACAGTTCAAGAATAAAGATCTGACAAATTTATGTTCTAAGTTCAAGATCATCCAACATTGGTCTTCTACTTATTACCCCCAGGGTAATGGGCAAGCTGAAGCTTCTAACAAAATAATTCTCAAGATCCTGTATCATACGGTACACAAGTCTGGATGGGATTGGCACCTCCAGATAAATCTAGCTTTATGGGCCTATCACACCAGTATCAGAACACGAATAGGGGCCACGCCTTTTGCTTTAGTCTATGGCACAGATGTTGTACTGCCTATTGAGGTTGAGATTCCTACATTGCGAGTCTCTTTGAAAGGCCTCATTACAGATGATGACATGAGAATATATTGGCTTCAAGAGCTTGAGTTACTGGATGAATGTCAGAAGGTGGCATTCGATCATCTCAGAGCATATCAAAAGAGGATATCAAAGAGCTATAATAAGAAAGTCAGACCAAGAGACTTCCAAATAGGTGATCTCGTCCTGAGAGAGAATCCTAAAAATCAACAACAGCAGACTCAGAAAGGGAAGTTTGAGCCAAACTCACTTGGTCCTTATATCATTACTGTAGTATTTGAGTCTGGCGCTTATTAGCTCTCCACTACAGAAGGTGAACCACTCAAAGAGCCCATCAATGCTCTTCACCTGAAGAAATTCTATAGTTAAGATATCTTCTGCATGCTCATGTACATACTTTATTCCTGAGAAAATCCTAAAAATCATAAAATGTCCTGGAAAAATGATCATCTTAGTGAAAACCTGGCAAACAGGCGCTTTGATGTATCTATTATCCTAGTGAAAACCTGGTAAACAGGCGCCTTGATAATATCAAAAAAAATGAAAAATGAAAAAATAAAAAAAAATCAAAAAGAAGAAAAAAGAACAAAAAAATTGAAAAATTGAAAAATCAAAAAAAGAGAAAAAGAGAAAAATGTGCCATTAATGAAAACCTAGTAAACAAGCATCATGGTAGCAAAAATAGAATTTCTGCCAAGATGGTGAAAACCTAGTAAACAGGCACCTCTTGTTTTGCAATGCTTTATCTGTCGTAGCATGTCTTGGCTTTCTTGCAGTTGCTTTCCAGCTTTAGTTTGCTTTCCTGCTTCAGTTGCTTTCCTGCTTCAGTTTGCTTTCCAGCTTTAGTTCACTTTCCTGCTTTAGTGTGCATTTCACTCTCAGACATCTTTGAGATTTTGTTCAACCTCACATGGATTGAAACTCGTCATACTCAGGGGCATGTTCTTGGTCTAGGGGGCATTGTCTTATCTTTTGGAGTTCTTCTCCTCTTGCATCGGTCACCAGTGGTTCTCACTGTGTCTGCCTACCGATGCCTTGTAGTGCTTCATCTCTTCTTGAGACTCTCTTTTCATGTGTCACCAGTGGTCCTCACTACATCTACCTACTGATGCTTTGATCTAGTTATCAATTTCTATGCTTGAGAATCTCTTGTGACAGTCACCAGTTGTTCTCACTGAGTCTGCCTACTGTCGCTACATTGCTGAGATTTCTCGCACTGTTTCGCTATCCATTTTTCTTAGATTTGATCCATTCATTACTTGGGGGCATGGATCCCCATTTTTATCACACTTCATTTTACACTTGAGTCAGTAATATTTTCATTCCTGAAGGACAACTCTCTATTGGCACGAACTGGTGTTTCTCAACACCTTAATCAAACAGTGTTTTTCAACACTCTCTTTGGAGACATCTGTGTTTTTCAACACACTTCAGATATCTCGGGACATAAAAATCTCTTGATAGAAACCAAACACATTGCACTCACAAGCACAATGGTGTTTCTCAACACCCTAAACATAGACACATTCATAAGCCTTGAAACATGCTGAGATATGATTGACTCTTTCGTAGTATGTTGTCTGTTCTTATGAATTTCATTGATATTATCTTTGTCTACTGCTTGTTGGTGTGGTTTTGATGATCTGGCAATGTCAAACAAACAAGGTGTATGTGATATGAGCTTCTACATTAAGGTGAAAAACCCTCACATCCCTTGATCTTGTTTATTTGTACGCCAAGGGGAGGTTGAAACTATCTCCTTGACTATTATCGCTGTGTTTGTTTACTTGTGAACTTTTACTACATCAAATCGAAAACCATGTTCAGGTCACCTTGGCTTTTGTGCCTCAGTGCTTATGTTCATTTCCTATATTTTATCTGATGAAAGTCATATTCATATTCTTATGGTCACAGCAGCACCAGTAAGGATTTTATTGACTCCGATGATCCAAAAGCACCCGATGATGATAAATATGATGCGTCCAACAACCAAAGTCCTAGGATTGCATTTAGCTTAGGCTTTCATTTGCATTGTAGGATTGCATCCGCATTTTAGGCTTGCATCATGGTAGTTTGATGCTCTCTTCATTATCTCGTCATTCTTCAAAGGTCCTCATCTTTCATCATGGTTCTTCTTGACTGCATGAGTGTCTGGTCCTAGTTCTCGATTTTCATGCACGTTCTTTTGGCTAGTATCTATTGTATATTGTGAAGGCCCTGCATGAGATGATTAGTACCATTGCATCCATTGCATTTTATTCATTTTCAAGAAGTGCATTTCCATAAATTCATTTGCATACATATATCCATACATATGTACATCCATTATAAGCATAACTCAAATCATACATAGCATTTATCCATCTAACATCTATCATAGCATTTTCATACATCAATAAAACATGTGCATAAACATTTTCATATTCATTCATCGCATACATTTCTAATCCATACATCTAAATCATATAGGAAATCATCTCATACACATTTAAGGCAATATATACACATGTACAATGATGCCAAAAAAAATTGAGCTCATATATATATATCGATCGGTCTGAATATACAAGGGTGCTACTCGAGCATAATAAGTCAAAATGGTGGTACAATATACATCATAACCTAACCACCTGGAGGAGGTGGAGATGGGGGCATCCCCTACTGCTGTGGAGGTGGACCCTGTGGAGGTGGTCCTACTGGAGGTGGTCCCTATGGAACAGCTCGAGCACCGGCATACTCTGAAAAAGGTAGAATATGATCTGCTGCCTCAGCAAACTGCAAGAGTATACGCAACATAATAGTAGGCCACCTGTGCAGCCTCATATCTAATATCCAGTTGAGCTCTTGCCGGTACCTCTCACAACTCTCAGACCTCTCGATCCCGCTTTGATATCCGAGTATCTCTGATGACCACCTATGTATGAAGGTCATCACGCTCCCTCTATGTCTATCACACACTCTCTCTCACTCTATGGAGAGCCTCCTATAGCTGAGTCACTTGTCCGCCTGTTGGAGCGTTAGTCAGAACTGCATCGGCCATGATGGTATCATCACCCTTCTCTGCAGCTCTATCCTGGCTACCACTAGGCCTAGCACCTATATCTGATCCCATAGGCCTCACAGGGATAGCAGTCTAATGTGTACGTGGACGTACCACTCTATCCTACTACTGTAGTGGTGGCTGCTGACCTTGAGGCTGCTATCCCAGAGGAGGAACCTGTTGTGCCTTCTACTGTGGTGGTGGCTGCACCACTGGAGGAATCTGGCCCACTGGGGATGTGAACCTAGGAAATGGATGTGCTAATAGTTGATCTCTGTATGCAAGTGTCACACCTGTATTTTTCACTGCTGCCATGTAATCCCATCGGGATGGTTGTACCTGAGCATCTATCATGCTATGCCCCCTATCAAGCTACCTCTGCCAACCCTTCTTTGTCTCATCGATAAATTAGGCATACATGCAATACTCAAGTGATACATCCTGAGGCCTCCTAAACTGGCGTAGCACATGTGTAAGTAGGAAGCGCTTGATCATTGTGATGGTACACCCTATCAGAGGATGTGAATAGAACATGTATGATAGCTCATGATGAGCATCATCCCAGACCTCAGTAGCAGCCCACAGTTGCCATATCACTGCAGCCATATCATCAATCTATGCATTCCATTGCTCAGTCTTACCCAGTGTGGGCTGGGTCATCAGACCAGCGTATCTATAAATATACAGCTCTAAGGGCTGCCGTGTATCATGAAAAATTAGCCTGCATATGGGAAGGTGCTCCCAGGCCCAGATCTGCAACACAACTACTCCTGCTGCCATAGTGTGGGCACCCCGATAAATGACCTTGTGCATCTCATGATACATCTATGTGAGTATGCACTCACCTCATCCATGCGTCACTATCGGCACATCTAGCATCTTCTGGAGTATAACGCCCTAGCCACACTCCAAACCGTGCTGACCATGATCTGGTACCAGATGACAACTAAAAAATAATGCAAGAATGACTGCCAAGGTGTAATCTCGGCCATATGTATGTATCAACTCCTCCCAAGAGATAGCCCAGCCCACCACCAACTGATCCTAAAAAATAGCTCTCAAAGCCTATGTACCATCTCTCAGCTGAGTGCAGTACTCCACACGAGCTCCATGGAATGACACTCTCAATATCCGGTATACATCCTCCAGAGTCACCGTCATCTCTCCCTGTGGTAGATGAAAGGTATTCATCTCCGAATGGAAATTCTCAACCAGGGCCCCAAGTAATCTGTGATTTACCCGAATATCAGATACATCACGCAGATATGACAATCCTAACCCATCAATGTGGGCCCCATCAACATCTAATAATGTCTACAGTAACTCACCCATGATAGGATGATGGGACTTGAAACCAATGTCTGGGAGATCGACTTGCAACACAAAAGGAAAAAATTGGATCAATACCTCAACAATGATGATTTTCAAAGCAAAAGACAACAAATGCAGCTATGGAACTACTTGACATACAGTTCAACTGGTTGACTCTACGATGCAAGAAAATACAATTTTTTAATTTTTGCCAATTTCCCATGCGAGAAAACTCTTATCTCGTGCAAGGAAACTCTGGCTCCACGCGAGCTTTCTGGCTTGCATGAGATTCTAGGAATCTCATGCAGTGCACATGCAATCTTTGCACAAGCGCTGGTGAGGGGCCCGTGCTCGGAATCCCTAACCCGCGCAAGGAAACAGTTTTCTCGTGCGAAGGGCGATCAGGCCCGGTGCGAGGAAACTGTTTCCTCGCGTGACATTAGGAAAAACATGGTTTAAATGATAAAAAAATCTCACTAACGCTAAAGAATGATAAATTTTTTGCAGAAATACAAGATCCAGTTATGAATACTCATAGGTGTGTCATACTCCGTTGGTCGGTTGTGCCATCGAGTGCGCTCAAATCGATGCATGTGCACTGGAATGCTCTTAATGTCAGTAAGAGCTCTCGCCATCTCTAAAGTCAAAGGTGAATAATGATTTGAAAATGGCCCCTCCATGCCTTATATAGCCTTTGACCTAATTTTTCAAAGTGCTCCATTTTCCGCAAAAATTGCACCCTTGGCTAATTGGACCATTCGGGATTCATTTTTGTGATCAAAATTGAAATTTGACACTCCTAAGTAGCTCAAAATCACATTTTAAAAATCTCAGGACTGATGTAATCGGACACTTATGTAGTCAGCTTTCTGATGTTGGTTTCTTGTCAGGATTATCTCTTGTCATCATTTTCTCAGCTTTTGCAATCTTTTCATCAAAGCCAACTCTCATCAAATCTAGTCAACTATGGTCAAACCTAATCAACAAGACCTCTCGATCACTCTAAATTGATTATGCCCTCTCTTGATCTATCTTTTTCTACGATTTCTCACTCTCATCACTATGATGTGTCTTCTTTCGATTTCACTCTCGAGGGGGAAAGATGATTGCATCATTGAATCTTTTTGCATCATTCTTGAATCAGTCTGATTTGAATCAAAAGTCCCCATCGCTAGGGGCATCTCATCACTTGGGGCATATTTAGTTTTTTGTACGTTATGGTCAAAATTGGATGTTCCATGATCTTGAATCTTTTTCATCTCATCATTTATCTGGCTAGGTATCTAAGAAATCTAACTCAGATCCTCAAGGATCACGCTTCATTCCAGAGATAGTCCTAAATTGATCATCTTTTGAGACAGGTATTGGGGCAATCTAACCCTGACTCCTGAAGGTTAAGCCTCATTCTAGGGACAGTCTTATGAAAGATATCAATCTAATTAGTGTCTAGGCAATCTAACCTAGACATTGGGGGACTAAGCTTCGTCTTGGAGATGATTCTTGAAATCCCATTGGGTATTGGGGCAATCTAACCCTAATTCCTAAAAGTTACGCTTCATTCTGAAGATGAAACTCAAAAACTTTTTAGACTGTTATCTAGGCAATCTAACCTAGATCTCAAAGGGCTAACCTTTGTATTGGGGCAATCTAACCCTGATTCTAAAGATAGTCCTAGATCTTCATCAGCTCTCAGTGGACATTGGGGCAATCTAACCCCAATTCCGATCTTCACTTCAGACTATTCTTTGAATTAATGCATTGTTCGCACATCAATTCAAAGAGGGGCAAAATGTAACACGCCAAAATTAGCACCTACTAATCCAATCATTTTTTGTGCATTTTCTCATCTTCGAAGCCCTATTGTACTAGGCAAATTCTTCTCTTAATTGACTTTAATTGACTGAGTTTCAAATGCAGAAAACCCAAATTTGCATAAATCTGACATTACATTTAATTCCTAATTTCTCAATGATTATTAGCTAAAAACCCCTATGATTAATTGATTTAATCCTAAAGTCCTAAGTGCTTTTAATTAAATCAATTCCACCCCCTTTAGCTAATATACATAAAAGGAATTGAAAGGTTATTTAATTATTGAGTGAATTATCCTCAAAAAAGGAATTCCATAATTCCATGTGAAAGGACACTTATGTGGCAATAATTCACTCTTTTATTTAAATAATCTTTGCTTATTTGTCTCAAATGG